>JAUKPP010276582.1:3399-20849 GCA_032273245.1 Phyllaplysia taylori | reverse complement strand
TCTCTGTAAAGCGCCTAGGGCTTACATTGTGGGGATAGTGCGCTGTATAAATATTCTATATTATTATTATTATTATTTCCTATAATTTAAAAAAGAAAATAATCCAAAATGATTATAATGGCAGTACGATACCAAATCATCCATTTTATTATTATTCATAGGGATGGTCACACAGATGCTTTGGTTTTGGAATTTCTTCTGAGGATAATATTTTAGTAATTACAATAGTAGCACTTCAGCTTTGATAAAGCCATGATAGATGCGTCTCTGCAGCATAAGAGAAATAGTGATATATCACGTTTTCCTTCTGTCAATGAGTTCATTTAAGTTTCTTCACACTGTCACTTTTTGTCTCAAATTAGTCAACATCAGTCCGTGCAATACGTTTTGGATTCTTTAAGTAGGTTGATGTGGTGTGCCCCTGTACCTCACTCATACCACATAAGCTGTCAAATCACTGACTGTTTGGCAAAGAGGCGAATACCCCCCACAACATTCATTGTACTATTCGCCCATATGCAAAACAACAAACGAAATGTCTCAAACTCTGATGATATATTTTTTGTTCCAGCATCGATGACCTGACCATCCCATCCCGCACTGGGAGAGGCGTGCTGCGCAGGGTGCCTGAAGTGTTTGACTGCTGGTTCGAGTCTGGCTCTATGCCTTACGGCAAGGCGCACTACCCATTCGAGAACCGAAAGGACTTTGAGGATAATTTCCCGGCAGATTTCATCGCAGAAGGAATTGATCAGACCAGGGGATGGTAACTTATCAGTTTTCTCATTGTTCAAATTTGTGTTGTATGGGTGTTTATATCATTTGGTTACTGTGCCGCTGATAGTAGTTGTGATTATAAGGATAGCCAGTCAAATGTGCTATTTCTTTTTTAGAGAAATGTTACATTTTCAATTTGCGTATCAGATCTCTTGATTTACTTCTTTTTATGAGATGTAAAATTCGTTCCTAGTATTTACACCATAAAGTTCACTAATGGTTTTGGTCAGGTTGAATGTAAAATCCCTTATTCTACTCCAGGCAGCAGGCCTCCGTGCATGGATGAAAGCTCGAAGGTATATGCCGGTTTTGAAAATTCCGTCAGGTTGTCTGCCGGTTTGAAATGGAGGATGTGACTTGCCAACAAAAGGGAATTATTGTGTGGTGCTCTTAGGTGATAGCTTTGAGTCACCGTGTTTCGTTTTGGTCATGGAACCTGTCCGAGCTTACACTGCCGGGCGTAGAATTGAACAAAGAGAATGAGATATCGAGCACTGGAGTCTCTTTGACGGTTTTCATTCATTAGAAATTTTGGTTTCAGGCTTAGGTCCATGAACATGCTTTCACCCATGCCTCCGTGATGCAAACACCTAATGCCAAACAAACTTGACAATTTCCTCTTGTATTCCTCAGGTTTTACACCCTGATTGTGCTGTCTACTCTGCTGTTCGGCAAACCTCCCTTCAAAAACTTGGTCTGCAATGGCCTGGTCCTTGCCTCGTAAGTAGCTCTGTTTGTTTGGTTAGAATTTTAGGGATCTATCGAGGTAATTTCGGCGCCCAGAACCGTTCCAAAGTATTTTTTGGTAGGAATTAATTTTGAATTTTGCCCGGGCGGTAGCCTAATAGGCCTACTCTTTTCGATTTTCAACCACCAAGTAGCTCTGTGTGTACCTTTCATGTTGAGAAAATTCTTTAGACTCTTCAAATCATTCATACACCACAATGAGTTCGAGTATTTCTGTTGGATGGCTTTTTGGAATGTATTTTCTCAAGGATGTTGTTTTCCCAGAGTTTTCTATTCATTGTTTCCACTATTTAGAAGGGGGGGGAAAGCATTTTTAGGCTCTTTTACCTCTTGGTAGTGTGTCTAACTCCTGCCTTTTTGTTTGTAAATGGAAATTTTCAGCGATTTTCATATGTAATCCCAGTCACATCCTTGTTTTTCTTTCTGCAGAGATGGACAGAAGATGAGCAAGAGGAAGAAGAACTACCCAGACCCACTGAGTGTGGTGCAGAAGTACGGAGCTGACGCTATCAGGTGAGATCTCGCACACGCATCACATGACCTCTGCATGTCGTCGCCTTGTAACTGCTATGTTCCATTACCAATTGTTTGACAAGTAAGGACTGGTTTAACTTTCTCAATAAGTTTTCCGTCCTCTCGGTTATTTGATGAAATGATGGAGATCTTCACATCTCTTGCTGTTTGTTGCTGGAAGTTGCCATTCATTGACTTTCAACCTTCACCTTCATCTTGTGAGTTGTTTGCAGGTGGTCTGGTGTCATCTGCTTATGTGTTACTATTGTCCAACTCTTACTTCCTGGCACTGAAATGGCCTTACAGTGCCAATAGTGCCATAAAATCTTAACGAAACAAACGAAAACAACAACCTTCATCTCTGATCTTTTGCCTCAGATTGTACCTGGTGAACTCCCCGGCCGTGAGGGCAGAAAACTTGCGGTTCAAGGAGGAAGGCGTTAGGGACATTTTGAAGGATGTGTTCCTGCCCTGGTTCAATGCTTACAGGTTCCTGGCTCAGTATGCGGAGGTCTTTGAACAGGTGAGGGAGGAGTTATGCATCATTTTTGTAATTTTCTAATAGAGCAAGTCCGTAATTATTAAAAGAATAATATTTTTCTGTCATCTTCCTTTTGGCAACTCTCCATCTTTTGACTATGTGAGCCCCTGACCATAGAGAATAGACCTGTCCCTTACTCGATAAAAGTAGTAACAACAGCGGGATTGCCCGGAGAGGTGGGGGCAGATCTGCACCTAAATGCACTGCAATAAAAATAAGCCTGGGTTTTTCTAGCATAATATCGAGTTTGGGATTGAAATATTCTGAAATTGTCAACACACTGAACTGCAATTATCAATTGTTTTAAATAGTCCTCATACAATCCACAGCAACTGACTGAAAAAGAAAGGTTGTGTACAAATTATATAACTTTTTCCTCTCAAGCCTATGGTTTTCTATTGTTTAAATCATGTGGGATGTGCGACACTCTAACTTGAAATAACCTTTGTAAAGTTCAAAGTTAGTTGTTTATAGAGGTGCCAGCATCTTTGGCTGTTTTAGCCAGGCCTTCGAAAAGCCCAATTATATTTTATCTCTTTTTTTTTCTTTTTTAATTTTAATTTTTTTTAAATTCTAAACCATTACAGGAAACTGGTGACAAAATCTTGGTGAATGAGAAATCCCGGGAGGTGTCTGACAACTACATGGACCGCTGGATCATCTCCTTCATCCAGTCACTCATCAAGTTTGTGGAGAAGGAAATGGCAGGTGAGAAGAGACTCTGAAACACTCACCAGGAACACGGTTGTGCATCTTCTCAACAATTTGTATTTCTCATTACCTTAAATAAATTCCCTCTGGGGGTAACAATATTACATCAGATTCGAACGTTTTCTTTGCGTCGAAGTGACCTTACAGCGTCGATGGAGCCTTAAAACCCCAAACAAACAAACAAATAGTAGTTAGATTGAGTATCTCCCTCTGTGTGATGGTATCTAATGTCGGCTCATGTCAGCCATTTTAGCCTCTTGATAGGGCAGGGGCGAAGGTACCCATCTCTGTAATAGTCCTATAGATCAGCAGGAGGCACAGAACCAAAAACAATCTATCCCTCCATTGATGTTGATAGATCAGGCACATAAAATCAACAAAGGAAATGTCTTTCTGCCTCTTCCAAGCGCTTGATATTTTTACAAGGCAAGCATGAATTTGAGTCTTCATTCATCCCTGATCATTGTTTTGCCTTGATTGAAAAAAAGCCATTCTTTGTACTTTTCCATACCCTTGGGGGAAAAAAAGTCAAGATTTTAAGTTAGTTTGGTCACTAAGGATGGCTTTCCCTACCAAAGGATTGAATAGCATGTGGTTCCTGTCAAATCAGTGTGTCTCTTCTTTCACTTTCAGATTTAGATGATAGAAATGCTTTAGCTTTCAGTTGCCAGTTCGTCTTAAATTTACAGAATCACATGGAATATATCTCTTGGTATAGTACACAGCATAGAAAGGCTATATAATGGAGATCTAGATGTTCTATTCCAGAAAGGTTATGTAAGTCCTGCAAGCTGTTCAGTAAAATACAAAAGATATCCAAGTTGGCCCCTTTTAGTTAATGTACCTGCCTGTGGTTGTGAAATCTTGTTATTTCTTCTCCTTTGCAGAATACCGCCTGTACACAGTGACACCTCGCCTGGTGAAGTTCATTGATCAGCTGACCAACTGGTACCTTCGTATGAACAGGAGGAGATTGAAGGTAATATTTTATTATTTACCAGCACAAAAGGTTTTGTATAATATTTGTATGTATTTTTATTGAAAGTCATTTGCTTTTATCTGATCTTGAAAGTGTTTTTATGAATGTGTCACATGGAAATATCAAAAGGAAAGTCTCGTCAATGTACATTTTTCGTTTTTTTATAGACATGCTTCAGAATGATTTTTTCCCCTAGTCCTTTATTATTTTGACTGTGGGTTTTGTGTGGGGCTTTGAAAAATTATTTAGGTGGTGTCAGTGTAGGAATGATTTTAAAAAGTATGGTGGGCTACTTTTTGCTTTTCATTGTTTTAGTAATTCGGAGGGATTTTTTAGACTTCCTTAGTGAAGTATATGTAACCTAGTTGTATCTAATGTATTCTTATTGTGTCTTTTTTCATCTCATGTTTTCCTACCTCGTTTGATCAAAGCCCGTCTTTTATGGTCATGAATCATCGCATCCTATTTCAACAAATCTTGTATTGTCCCCACCTCAAATGAACATACCTTACACACTCTATTGAAGGTCTAAGCCTTGTGAACAGGCTTCCATTGTTTCAATCAGAACATTGAACATGATTGTATCTGTGTGGGTTTTACATCCTTTACAACACAATTTCTCTGTTTTTGTATAATGAGGATATGAAATTCATTGCAAAGTATGAAATTATTTAGAGGCTGCTTTTGAATATTTTCATGGTTTACATATTTCACATCCTTTACAGCACAATTTTTCTGTTTTTGTATAATGATATGAAATTCATCACAAAGAATGAAATAATTTAAAGGCTGCTTTTGAACATTTTTGTGGTTTACATTTAACCACACAGAAATGTTATCTTGCCTGAAAATCTCTGCTCTGTTCCACAACACAGGGTGACGCTGGCAGGGAGGAGAGCAGGAAGGCCCTCACGACGCTGTGCTCCGTCATTTTCTCCATCACCAGAATGATGGTAAGAGACTTCTCTCTTTTGCTTTTTTCTCGGCTAGCTACAAAATGCTCGGGCAGATATGCCATTATTTAGAGATCAGCTAATTGTATAATATATAGAAACTGCATGTTTTCATGTTTGTTTGGGGTTTTCTTTTCTTGATCTGTCTGCCTCTACATACAGGGATGGAAATTTTCCGAAAATTTACTGAAATCGGTAATTTTGATTTGCTTTGTCATTTTCCATAAGTGGGACCTGACGTGCTAATCTACAATGAGTGTATTTTTCCAAATCTGTGTATAGCCCTCGTAAATTTTTTACTGATAATTTTCCATCCCCGTGTATAGGTATGGCAAAGCAGGGAATATAGTTGTGAACATCATGTAATATGTGATGTGATTTTGGTTCAGTGTGATTGCATCAAAGTACATGCACTGGATGTTGGGTTATTAGCTTACGTCTATTGAAAGCTCTTTCATTCTTGTGTTTCAGGCTCCATTCACCCCATTCCTGACAGAGACAATCTACCAGGGTTTGAGGAAAATGCTGGATCTGACTGGGGAGGTTGATGCCAGGAGCATCCACTTCATGATGTTACCCAAGCCAAAGTAAGCAGTAGAGGGTTTATTTTTTAGATTTGTTTTTGGTCTGCTAACTCACTTGTCTTATCTGTCACCATGGTTTTAAATGCCCCTGAGAATGTCCTGGTTTGCTCCTTGTTTTCACTGTCCTACCGCTTTTGCAGCATTTTATATTGGGTACTGAAATGTCCTTATAGAGTCTATGGAGCCCTAAAGCCCATAACTAAATAAACAAACAGCATTTTATATTGGGTACTGAAATGGCCTTATAGAGTCTATGGAGCCCTAACTAAACAGACAACAAACAAACAAACAGCATTTTATATGCAAGCCTGTGTTATCCCCTCAAAAGTCAGTGTCGTTTTATTTTACTGAGTAATCGCAAGGCTTATATAATGGCTTCATAACACTTTACAAAAAGTATTTGTTTGCAAAAAGTTTGTTACAGTTAATTTTATGCAATAAAAAGACAGCTTACTCTGCCCTTGTTTCAAACTACTCAAGCAGTATCAGACAACTTTTTATGCTCCCATTTATTAAAGTGTTGATTGTTTTGTGTTTTCAGGGAGTACCTGATCCATCCAAAGATAGAGACGGCCGTCTCTCGTATGCAGACTGTCATTGAGCTGGGCCGAGTCATCCGAGACAGGAAAACTCTTCCGGTGAAAGTGAGTACAAAATAATAATGACTGCATTTATATTGCGCACATCCCCGCTTGAAAGCAAGCTTTATGCGCTTTACAATCAATTATTACCCCAGCAGACCGAGTCATTCAGAAACCTTCTAAACCTCCCAGGAAGCATACAGTACAAGCTGCCATTTTACAGGCGCTGAAGCACTAACATACCCGGACAAGACATAATATATTGGTTTTTTAAATAGACTAGATTTTTATAAACTTTGGGATGTCAGACTATAAACCAAGTGGGGATAGCTGGATAGGTTGCCCTTAAGGTTTGCTTACAGGTAACTAGACAGAATAGTTCTTAAGCTCTAAAAGAAATCCAAAACCCATTATTTCCCCTAGGAAAGTTTTCTTCATTATTATTCTACAACTATCCGTGCTAGACACCTGAGTTCTACAGTGTTGTTTCATTTGTTCCCATTCTTGCCCTTGTTTCAGTATCCCCTGAAGGAAGTGGTGGCTGTTGTGAAGGACCAGGAGGCAATGGACGACCTCGTCTCTCTGGAGAAATACATTCTGGAGGTGAGCCATTTCTCTTTATCTAGGTCATACTGTAGGAGAAATTGAAAAAAAAATTCTGATACTTACTCATATAAAGGTATCACAGCACTGCTTTTGACCATGCATGTTTAACTTTGAAATTGTTTTATGGCTGCCTGGATGTATGATCGCTTTGACAACTCTTGGTTGACTTACTCACCTCGCTTTGCATGGAGAGAAATGGCAGTGATTGTTCCATTATTCACCAACAAAAGGAAAAGTTGTTCACGAAATACCAGAGGCAATTGTGACAAATCTAGAAGGAGCAGAGCATGTAAAACAGAAAGTGAGAAGTTTCATGGAAAGGCTTAAAAAAAATTATGAATGTGATAAGATGATTTCATGTAGTATGTAGAATCTAGCTTCTTTATCACTCATTGTGAAACCTTTATTTCATGTTTTCATGTCACCACCATTTCTGTCCCATCAGGAGCTGAACATGCATAAGCTGACAGTGACCATGAACAGAGACCAGTACGGCGTACGTCTGCGAGCAGAGCCGGACCACAGGCAGCTGGGTAAGAAGCTGACCTCTGCCCTTGGGACAGTCACACCGGCCATCAAGGCACTGACCGTCGAGCAGATTGAGAAGTAAGTGGAAATCCAGGATGGGATCTTCAGAATTTTTCTTGACTTCAAAAGTTATTTCTGTCACTAAGGCAAAACATTACCGAGAATTTACCCACATATTATTCACCAATAATTCCTGATAGAGCAGCTTTCAGCTCTTCACATGAAATGTCAGGTTCATTTCCAAAGCATTACTCCATCCCTGTGTGAGATTTCTGGTCTTTATTTCTCTCTTTAAGGCTTCAGGAGCAGCTCTACAAGACCAAATAACTAGTGCCCTTTTATTTTATTGAATGTGATAGTTGAAGTTAGTTGTTGATAGAGGCACCAGCTGCTTTGGCTGTTTTATCCTAAATTGAATGTGATGCGCTCTCATCAGTCCAACAAGATAATGAACACATCTTCTATTCACGATGGATGGGGGCTGTGGTGTCATGCGGAAGACCCCGGTTTGATCCCCGATCGCGGACGATCTGTTTCTTTTTCTGCTAGGATTTTTTCCCTCTCAGCCCGGGTTGGCCCTAACAGGCAGGGTTGAAAAAGTAGCCCGTCTCTTAAATGACCTTACAGTGTTGCAGGGGACGTAAAACTGGTAACCAAACCAAACCAAACCAATCTATTCACGAATACTAGACAAGGAGGGATGAAAACTTTCAGGAAACGATAAAAAGAAGTTAGAGACCCTGAGGATATCAACATTTTTTCGTCCCTCAGATTTCAGTTGGAAGGCAGCATTGAAGTGGCTGGGTACACACTTGAGACAGGGGACCTCCGTGTCTTGTATGACTTTGACAAGGCGGGAGACACACCACAGCAATATGATGCACACTCGGATGGCAAGGTGGGCAAAGTTTCCATTATTTTGCTGCTTGGAATTTTACCAACTGAAGTATATGTTCGCTTTGTTTCAATCAAATGAAATATTTTTTATTTGGACCGGTCTCTGCATTAAGTTAAGAAGACTCCCATGTTGCTTAAGTGCACGGCGGTATAAATATTGGAAAGTTGTCACAACTCTGATAATTTCTCTTTTAACAAATTACTGAAAGGAATGATTGCGTGAAAAAAAATGCAAGTGGCCTTCGTTATTGTATACTAACAAATCCCCAACAATTATCTCAGAAATCTTTCTCAGGCCTGCCATCAGGTCAAGGATGGAACATGGGAAAATTGGGATTAAGACATGCAGAAGAATTGTGTTGCTTACCTTTTATGTGCGCCAGAAGCAATGCTTTATTGGTATAATCATACATAAAGTTGGAGCCTCCATAGTATCAAGAAGTTTTGTGGTTTCAGTAAATTAGCTTTTTTTCCCCCAAGTATATGAGAAAGTTCAACTTCACACTTATGTCCTGCAGGTTTTTAGCCGTAATTTTATTTTTTTAAAAAGGGTATGAAATAGAATTGATTTTGCCTTAGATAGTCACTCAGGGATGGTTTGTGCCTTCTGCATAATTCTTAATCCTTAGGTGTGTATTGTTTTTCATGTGACCTCAGATGTGAATAATAGAAGGTAAAGTACAAAGAGCATGCTTTCAAGCACAGATATGCACATTATAAATGTAATTTGTTATTGTTATTTGAACCCCAACAAAACATGCCAATAAAACTATGTTGGAAGTATTTGTCTTCCAAGATTTGAAATGAGAGGTTCATCATTTATTGTCTGTTCACTGTGTAGATCCTGGTTCTTCTGGACACCCAGCCTGACGAGAGCATGCTGAACCAAGGGGTGGCAAGGGAGGTCATCAACAGGGTACAGAAACTGAGGAAAAAGGTGAGTTGTCTCTCTTCCACCTCTTGTGTACATTTTTAAAAATTTAAATTTTTTTTTATTTTTTTTAGATGTGAAGTGAACAGAAGTCACTGTGTTTACTAGTGTATGTTGTGTGTTGACCTGTCTGATACCCTCTGTGACCAGCACATTTCTGTTGAATACACTTTTGTTTGAACAGAAGTTGAGTCTCCCCTGTCTGTTCTGTGGTGGGATCCCTCTTGAGAATATTGGGGGGAAGGTACACATTTAGAGAAAAAGTTTTCTATTGGGACAGATTGTTGTATGTGAGACTCACATGACCGGAGGACAACGGATGCAAGGGCAGAAAACTAGAAAAGAAAGGGTCCTCTTTTTTTAAAAGCTTTGAGATTTTTTTGATCAATATTGTGCTTTGAGAGGAGGCTATTGATATTTTGGTTGGTGAAGTTAAGGTTACCACAATGCCTAAGTCTTCTTCCTCCCGTTCTAAGGTAAGGATATTTAATTATAGGGCTTTGTTTTCACTCCTTGCAACACTGAAAATAATTTGAGTGCAAGATTTATAAATTTGATATTTTTTTCCAATAGCTCAAGTCTTCTGTGTCAAAAGTGGTCCCTACTATTAGATGTAGATGTAAACTGTAAGATGCATATCTTCAAATACGATTTTGCCTTAGAATCAGTAAGCACTGTAATCATTAAAAATTTAATGAGGATTTAACATATAAGACGGATTCGAATTGAGGAAATCAGTAATAGTTTTCCGTAGAAGCTTTTTTAAAACCCTTTTTCAGCCTGTAAGCCAGGGAACTGGTAATATTATTTAAATCACCGTCAACTCTGCTCGTGTTGAGCTTACATTTAAAGCTGATTTTCAGTTAGAATAATTGAGCTCTTTTGAGTCCCAGGCCGTCTTTTATTTTTTACATTCATAAAACTGAAGTTGTACCTTAGACGTGTTGATCTTTTAAAAAAAAATATTAAAAAAATTTCTCTCGAAAAAATAATTTTTGCTAACCCTTGTTTGTAGCCTACAGGTGAAAAAGCATTTTGTTATCCTCAAAACCAAATAGTAGGAAGAACGATGAAATATAGTAAAGTGAAAAGAATGTTGTTCACAAAAAATTGTGGGTTGCGAGGCTTCATCACTTAACTAGCAATTTGCTAAAAACTGTCCTGAAGTTGAAGATGGCATCTGTCGTCTCCAGGCCAAGATCCAGCCCACAGACGACATCGAGGTCTACTATAAGGCGACCAAGAAGCTGCTAGACATCATTGGGCAGTTCTACGACTTCATCAATCAGACGGTGAAACAGCCGCTCAAGGCGTACCCAGTGCCGGGCTCGAGGGAGAAGATCATCACAGAGTCTATGCCCGTGAGTGAAACTGTGTACTTGTTGTCTGTATATGTGTGTGGGTGTTTGGTGGGTGTCTCTCTGGGTGTATTGTATAATAGGCTTGTCTATATCAGTGTGCGCTTGTAATTGTCTTGAGAGGGCTTCCGTAACTAGTTGGATTCAGCGCGTGGCATCTATTTGGCTATGCTGGTGGTTTATACATCACAGAATTCATTCATGTAATGGAGTCTTAGGGGGCATTGGCGTAGAGTTTGAAGAGAGTTAGGGGGAGGGGGGGGGAATGATGCCTGGATGTGTGTATGCATTTCCATAAGAGCTCATCTTTGGTGAAGCATGGCACTCTTAATTCATATCTAGCAAAGCAAGGGGCTGTATCTGGAATGGTGTTCTTTGTCGTTTATGCTTTATGTTTTATTTTTATTTGTGAAGCTTGATTGTATTTACACACATTGTTTTGAAATACTATGTAAAGACGTTTTGGCCATGGCCTAATAAAGCTAAACTGAAATTTAAACTGTCTTTCTGGCTGTGTAACTATATAGAGTGTTATTGACCTCATGGTGTTGCAAAGTCAAACCAACAAACCTTACCGGCACAGTGGGGCAATTTGTTTGATCGAGTATGTCTCCGTTTTCTTTCTCGGACAATGTCCCTCTCTGCCCGGGTTGTCCCTAACAGGCAGGGTTGAGGTGGCCCGTCTCTTAAATGACCTTAAAGTGTTGCAGGGGACGTAAAACTGGTAACCAAGCCAAACCAAACTCAAAAGCCAACAAACCTCGTCCTCAGATCAAGGCAGACGACCTGGAGATCACCATCACCTGGGGCGAGGGCGGAAAACGACAAGTTGCCGCACCACAAAAACAGCAGCAGACATCGTCAACAGCAGGGGCTGGTGACGCCAAACTCACCGATCTTGCCCCTGCTCCAGCCGTCCCAGGCGTCACTCCCAACTCTCGTTTTGTCAACGTCGTCTTGTGCGGCCTGCAGGCAGGTCAAGGTCGCTCAGGCTCGTCTGCCACCATCCTTCTAGACAACCCTGTGGGCAGTAACGGCTTGACGGGATCGTCTCTCCTAGAGCAGGTGGGTTTGTACAGCATGAACAAAGCCTTGAATATTGTTAGAGGGGGTTTTGTAAAATCATTAGCCAGTCGTTTACTCAGACCTGATTTATTCACTCCAGTCCAAATTCTGACAGTCAGATGGTTTTTATATCGGGAGCGCCCATGTCCCAGCATAAAATGCAGAGTCTCGGGTTCGAATTCTGGAAGGTTCAACAGGATTTATGTGTTTTAGTTTTCACACCAACTCTATCAAAGATAGATGTAAAATTCTGACGTCTGGCTCTTAGTAGATGTCAGTAAAGTAATACAGGATGTGTGTGTGTGTGTGTGGGGGGCGTCCATTGATGTGTTTCTTCGCACATCCTTTTTTTTCTGTTCATTGGCAAAGATTCAGTATGGCGAAATTGTTCATTCTGACAAAGAAAAGACTCCATCAATCTTGTTTGGAGATATAGGTTAAATAAGAAATATCATGCTCATGTTTTTTTTATGCTTTCTGCTTGTAAGCTCTGAGCCAAGTTCTGTTTTCAACTTCACAGCCATATTACTTTCATTTTCTAAAAATTTGTTCCATGTTAATTGGATATCTCTTTTTATTCATTTTCTTTCTTCCCCTTAGCGCTAGTAGTCTTTGGTTGGTTTAAACCCCCTAGCAATACAGCAATGTCACGTAAGAGGATTTTGAAGATAACAACAATGTACTATGTTGTAGTGTAAGTTCAAGCTTTATATCAATATGCTGTGTGTACTTTGCTCAGGTCCAGTGTGTGTTTGGGCTCAGAGGTATAAAGATCAGCCTGTGCACTGACGCTGCGCTGAAGCAAGCTCTCAAACTTGACGCCAAGCCCGACTCCCTCTCCAAAAAGACCATCTTTGTCACTATGGAGGGGTCATCGAGTGGTCAGTGCCAGGTCCAAGCCGTGGACAGACCAGTGTGCCACTTTGCCAACGTTGTGTCTGGAGGAAAGAAGGGGACGCTACTTCTGGAGAACCCTCGGGGAGATGTCTTGTCTCTAGCTGAACTCCAAGCACAAGTAAGACAATTTTATAATTCGTGTGAAACAGTGAGTGTGTGAGTGCATGTGATAGATGGGGAACTTGATTGCCAACGAATGCATCAACATAATTACATGTGTATGTTTTTATTAGGCTTACTGCTTTTAAATCACAGGCAGAGTCAAGTAGCCTGTCTCTAAACTTACCTTACAATCTTACAATGGCGTAAACATGCTTGCCAACCGTCCCGATTTTTTCGGGAATGTCTCGAGATTCAGCCATTCATCCCGAAGTCCCAAAAAGGGATGGATTGTCCCCGAAAAATGCCTTGGGCCGTGAAAAGTAAATAATTGTAGCCGGTTAGCCGTCTGAAACACAAAATATTCAAAGCAGCCTAATGCTTTGTACATTGTTGACTGACTATTGGTGAGTAGACTAAATCTGTGTAGGCTTGGTTACTGTTTTAAACTGTTTATGTATTACATGTATATCACTGAATTGTAATTTAGAACTATCACATGCTCCCCCCCCCCGACAAATCAGCGCCAGTGATCGTCCTGAATTTGTTTTCTGAAAAGTTGGCAAGGCTGCATGAAACAAAAAAACAAACACCACGAAACCAAACCAAGCTACATGTTAACCAAAACTCCTTGGACACCTAAGTACTTTGGTTGTAATGTTGTAACTTTGTGTGATCTCCAGGCAGCGGTGGTGATGAACAGCTCGTCCAAGGTCCAGCTGAGCACCAGTAAGGACAAGTCTGGCGTAGTGACCGGCTCAGCACCCGCGGGCATCCTCTCTCTACATGGAAAAACTTTAAATGTCTTGTGAAAATAGGGACTTTTTCCTGACTCCTCTCTGTGTGTTGACTTGTGCCAGATTTATTGAGATCCATGTTTGAAACCTGCCTGTTTGATAGTTGCTTTTTTTTTTTTTCTTGTCTTTGAATGTCTCTCGACTGTGTGTAAGTGTTTTTGAGGAGAGGAATTATTTTATGATATACGTATATTGTGTATACTTCACTGACAAGGAATGAATTGTTTTTCTTTTATTTGTGATATTATTGATATTTTATCTTAGAGTATGAAATTTTTGTGGCCAGTTAGTTGTGCACCTAATACAAATATGAGGTACTTAGGACAACTAAGACTTATCCCTGTATTATCCGTAAGTGGGAATCAGTTTGTAAACCTTTTTGGTTTTGTATAGGTTCAGGTGGTGAGCATTTTTCTTTTCATCATGAAAACAAGGTCTACATCAAGATGTTATTTAGCTCTTATAACAGAAGATAAAAGAAGAAAGAACAGAGCTTCCCTGTTTCTGTTTGGTTGTGGAGGTAGAACTTTGTTTTTCTCATAGTGAAAATCAAATACTTAAATACTCCAGTTAATTCATGCATTGTTTGTTTAGCAATTCAAAATGGTTGCATATTCTCTGAAAATACTTTATTTAATTTCTTTAAGTTATTGTAGGGTTCTAGTTTAGTTTGACTTGAGTGTTTTGTATTTATTCTACATGCATTTATTGTATTTGCTTTTTGTTAGCAATTTTTATTTTAAATTCAGCTGAGTGCAATTCATATAATGACCATATTCAAAAGCAAATAGCCTCGTTGAGAAATCAGTCTCTCTGTGGTGTAATGGTTAGGCTCTTCGCCTGTCCTGTGGAAGATCCGAGTTTGATCCCAAGTACGGATGATCTTGTTTTTTTTCTGATGGGATTTTTTCCCTCTCAGCCGGACTTGGCCCTGACAGGCAGGGTTGCAGTAGCCCATCTCTTAAATGACCTCACGGTGTTTCAAGCGACGTAAAACTGGTAACCAAACCAACCCAGTCTCTCTACAGTCATCTGTCTTTTACATGTACTTGAGACTGAATTACCTGGATAGAATTTTACAATTTTCTTTTGTGACTAGTAAATTTTATTTAGCGGAAAGGATGATGCGTTCTTTGGTTTTGTCACCCCTGACTCTTTGTACTTTAGCTTTGTTGTATTTTTCTCTTTTTTGCTGAGTTTTATAAGTTTTTATTCTGAAGCTTTTCTTTCTTTTTTTTTTTTCTTTGCCCTTTTCTTATATTGGTAGTGTTAGCTGTTTTAATTGTAAGGATACTTTTACAAAACTTTTAATTAGGGTATGTACGTAAATCTGGAACAAGTCTTGAATTTCTAGAGGGACATTTCAGTCTTGCGGAAGATAGGAAATATAGTACAGTTAGGGGTTCTTTTCAAATAACTAGAAAAAAGTTAACTCGAATTATTGACTTAAACTGACCTCCAATTCAGAGTAGGCCTACTCCAGATAATGATCTTGGACATTGTATTCTGAGACAACAGAGCTAATCAGCCTCCTTGTGTCTCATGTGTTCCACCACAAGTCATGTTTTCACTTTTCTTTATTTAATGCTTTATGTGTAAATGGGAAGGGATGTTTTCTTTATACCACCTTTGTGAAAAAATAGGTAAAAAGAACAAGAAGAATCAAGTTGAAACTTCATCTATCTATATTACGGTACCATTCTATATTTACTTAGATCTTCATGTCTGAAAGTTTTTTTTATTATTTATTATTCAGGGAAAAAAAGGATGTCCAAAGCTATCTTGATTTGGTACGCGTAGTACTTCTATTTATTAACCCTCCCCTGAGCTGCCCTATTATATTTTCAAAGCTAGGGGGAACTGGGAACTGAATCGCCCTGTCAGTTCATCACTGATAGCCCGGTACCATCAGCTGTCGTGTGTGATTCCTCAATCATTTTTGCAGTTTCAACTATGTAGCTTTTTTTTTTCCTTTCACAATCTGGGTTTATCTCAGAGGTTTTCTCCTGCTATATTTATACAACCAATTAATTACATGATTAATTTGATCCTGAGAAATATTTCAGTGATTTGGCAGGAAATGAGCTGAATACAATGTTAAGACTGAAAAATGTTTCTGGCTTCTTTTGTTCACTTGCTATGTTTGTTGTTGCTTTCTATTAAACAACCGGCGCTGCGGTGTAATGATTAGGCTCTTGCCTGTCATGCGGAAGACCCAAATTCAATCCCGAATGCGGAGGATCTGGGTTTTAATCTGCTGGGAGTTTTTCCTCTCAGCCCAAATTGGCCCTGACAGGCAGGGACGAAGTAGCCTGTCTCTTAAATGGCCTTACAGTGTTGCAGGGGATGTAAAACTGGTAACGAAACCAGAGCATGGTCCATGATGCAGATAGATCTCACCTGTGGGATCGAACTTGGCTTTTCTGCATGATATGCAAAGGGTCTAGCCTGTATTAGTATTATCGATGTAAAGCGCCTAGAGCACAAAACCGGGATTGGGCGCTATATAAGTCAACTCATTATTATTTTTGTTAATTACACCACAGACGCCAGTTGTCACTGTTTCAAATGAGTGAGTTGTTTCAAGTCACCTCTTCACAAACCCTCCCTTAATTCTTACTTCTACTTTACTCACCGCACCGGTGTCTGTGGTGTTATGTATGGCTCTTCGCCTATCATGCGGAAGACCTGGATTCCATCCCAGGTGCAAACAATCTGCCTTTTTTCCGCTTGGATTTTTTCCCTCTCAGCTACGGATTGGCCTTGACAGGCTGGTCGAAGTAGCTGGTTTTTGGTTTGGTTACCAGTTTTAGGTCCCCTGCAACACTGTAAGGTCATTTAAGAGACAGGCTACTTCGACCCGGGCTGAGAGGGAAAAATCCCAGCAAAAAAAACAGATCGTCCGCATCTGGGGATCGAACCGGGGTCTTACGCATGACAGGCGAAGAGCCTAACCATTACACCACAGCGCCGGTAGTAGCTGGTTTCTTACATGACCTTACAGTGTTGCAGGGACTGTAAAACTGGTAACCAAACCAAACCTACTGTACTCGAAACTGTCTTTTCCCAATTTCCTACTTGTACTTGTAGCCTATACCTTTACTTTACTTACTCATTCTTCTTAGGGGGCGTCGATGGTAGTGCGCCCGCCTACAGATTGGAAGGTCATTTTTTCGGAGTTTTCATGGCTCCGACCCCCGTCCTATCGGAGATGGACGTAAAATTCGGAGGTCACGCCTCGTAAATGACCTTGCCTTACAGAGTTGCATGGGGCGTTAAACCAAAACCAAAACCAATCATTCTTCTTATTTGTCTTTTTTTTTCTCTCTAATTTATTTGGACAACCTCTTTTTCAAGTGAACCACTCTTTCATGTCCATGGATTCTGTATAAAGGACATTACAGGCGTACAGCTGTTCATGATAGCACACTGTTCTATGTGTTAGTTTAACACTGACCTCACCTGGTTTGGTTTTGGCTTAACGTCCCTTGCAACACTGTTAGGTAATTTAAGGGACGGGCTACGGGAAAAAAATCCCAGCAGAAAAAACCCAGATCGTCGGGGATCGTACCGGCGTCCTCCGCATGCAAGGCGAAAAGCCTAACCATTACACCACAACGCTGGTACACTGACTTCACACTCCTTTCAATGCTATCATGTCATGAAAGAAGGTATCTAATTCCGAACTTATTTGTGGTCTCCAAAAGAAATGGTTTGGTTTGGATTTGGTTGGAAACGTTTGGTTTGGATTTGGTTTAATGTCCATTGCAACACTGTAATGATATTTAAAAGACGGTTCCAGTAGGGTGAGACGAGGGGCAACAAAACCCCACGACCTGACCCAAATCAGGGGGGGGGGGGGGGGGGGTCGGTGGGGGGGTTGTGG
>JAUKPP010276560.1:0-10902 GCA_032273245.1 Phyllaplysia taylori | reverse complement strand
AAAGTAATTATAAAGGAAAATAGTGGCAGGTGACCCGTTTGAGGGAGCGACCCTTTTGAGGGGCTTTGACTCTAGTAAAAGTGCATTTTAGGTGCGTAAATTCGTAAATTATTTGAGTCTGAGTCAATATTTCAATATTCAGACAATATGTAATATATCTAGATTCTACTTACTATGTTTGTAGCAGATCTAAAAAGTAAGCGGTTAAATGTCAGCAATAGTCTTAAGTAAAGTAAGGATGGCAAGAAGCTTGTCTTGGTCACGAAACTTGTTGCAAAAAACAAATTCATGGAGATAAGATGGGAAGAGCTCTCGAGAAGTGCCGAACTGTCTGCGCAATTTTCGTTTAGCGCGCATCCACATGTTCTCCACATCTCGAGATCTCTTCCAATCTTATCTCCATGAATTTGTTTTTCGCAACAAGTTTCATGACCAAGACATGTTTCTTGCCATCCTTACTTAAGACTCTATTGGTGACAATTATCCACTTACTTTAGATCTGATAAAAATGTAATGTAAGTTGTAAGTAGCCTACATATTGACTCAAATAATTTACGCACCTAAAATGCACTTTTACCAAATATAAATGGTGTGGTCCCGATACCTAGCATGAAACCTGAATGAGTTCAAGTTTTGAGTAGGCCTCCTGTATCGGGCCATCAGTGGTGTTTACTAACTTTAAAAAGTTAAAGTTAAAGTAAACTCTTGTGCACCTTCCCAACTAAAAGAAGTGGTTAGGGTTAGGCTAAGTAATAAGGTTAGCGTGACCCTCACTCTAATCCTAAGTCTGACCCTTTCTTCCTACTTTCATTCTCATTGTACTAAAGAGTACTAACCAGAGCTGCTTGGGTTGTACCCAAAGTTAACTCGCTCAGATATCGAACCTAGGATTGGAACCACACTATTTAGCTAAGTAGTGCCAGTTTTAGGATCAGTAGAGTGAGTGTAGTCCCTACCACTACCGGCTACAGTCTACTTAATTTTATCTTATGGCTGGAGTGATGACAGTTAGTAAGAAGAGTAAAATTATGAGGCTAGGCTCTAGTCTTCTTTTTAGTGAGGCTAGGCTAGTCTCCTGCCTTTTTTAAAATTTCTAATTCTATTAAACCTAACTGACAAAATAAATAGGGCCCTAGCGTTAATTGCTAGCTACAGAGTGAGGATGTATCAGTTAACGCCATGTTAATTGATACATCCTGACCACAGGAGATGTCAATGGTGGTGCCGCAGGTGATGTCAGTGGTGGTGATGCAGGTGATGTCAGTGGTGGTGATGCAGGTGGTGGTGATGTCGGTGGTGCTGCAGGTGATGTTGTAGGGAGGGGTGGTGTCCCTGACGGGAGTCACCGAGTGGTATAGTGGCAGTCGCAGGTCGGACTAGTGTGAGGCTTGGTGGGAGTATGAAATTACTCTTTTTTACTCTCATTCTTATGTGCTTTTGCTTTTCTCATTTTCTTGTAATACGCCCCAACTGAGTTCCCAACAAGATCTACAAGTGCCCCCCCAACATGCATTTTTCAAGAGGGGGGGCTTGTTGGTATTTTTTTCTCTGTTCAAAATATATTAGACTCGTATACAGAATGCATGCCTAAAATGCAGAAATGGGTTGTCCTGACTCAGTGAATGAGCAACATCTTTGTTGCAAGTCCTTTGCTACCGATAGGTAACATGGTGGCCACTAAGTTAGCTTACGCTTCATGTTGGTCAGGAATTGTATTGTGAATTGTAGGAGGGGATAATTTACAGCAGGTAAATAGATAAGACAATCATTTACCATACCACATACATCCGCAACTGAAAATTTATTATTGAATGATCATCAGCGTAAACACTAACCTCGCCCATAGTGCTGGTCGGCGACTGCATCAATTGAAGGGAGGAGCTAACGTGAAATCAGGATGTGAATGGGAAATGTCAGCAAGGACTCATCAATAGTCTGCGGTGTTGTTAGTGTTGTTGGTTGCTTGGGCTATGATTAATGGCGGGTGTCCATTTACTAATAAAAGTGTTAGGATTTAAGCGATTTTGGTTGGCAACTTGGTTGATATACCTGTACAGCAAACAAATCTTGTCTGATTGCAGCATAAATTTGATACTTTTTCCTGGACGATGGCTAGAGGCCAGCAGAAAATCCAGTCTCAGGCGAAGTCTCAGAAGAAAGCGGCTGATGCCAAGAAGAATGCCACAACCTTTCAAGATCAGAAAAAAGCAGCAGCAAAGGCCCTCACTCACTGTTGTCCAGTGTGTAAGGTAAGAGCGGTCATCATGACTACAGAATTAGAACTCGTCCTTGTCAATTATGCATAGTTTGCCCAACGCTTTTTCTATAGGCACAGGGTTTGATAGATTTCCTTTGACACTCATCATGGCTATAGAACTTGTCCTTGTACATCATAGATAGTTTGTCCAACACTACAGACACAGGGTTTGATAGATTTCCTTTGACACTCATCATGGCTATAGAACTCGTCCTTGTACATCATAGATAGTTTGTCCAACACTACAGACACAGGGTTTGATAGATTTCCTTTGACGCTCCAGCTTGAACGGTTCTTTCTCCATCCACTTTGACGGAGGGCCTCGTAGGCCTCCAAAGGCTTTTGTGATGGGGCCTTTTCTTGATTATATGGTGTCTCACTCGTAGCAACTTCAGTTTGTTACTAATTTGTGCTAAGCATTTACACAGAGATAGTTAAAGGCGATGCCAGTGCCACAGAAAGGATTTTTTTTTTTCATATAATTTGATAATCACTTCTTGCATAAATTTTGGACCGCCTTCCCCAAGTTCCTGTTAGCAATAGCAGTGCCATTTTCCTGATTCATTGACCTGCAGACAGAAAGCTATTTTCTTTCCAAAATTAGCTCAAAAGATGAAAAAATATTTCCAAAAATAAATATAAAGTGAGATTGATTCGTCATGTCTGTATTATAATTATATATATATACACTTATAAACAAGTTTATGTTAGCAGGTGAGGCTTCATATTATGGGCTAAATAACTCTCACATTTTCCCTTTTTCTATAGTAGGTCAGTGGTAATTTTCGTTATTTCACACTCTGAAAAATTGACATGTCTGTAAATGAATCTGGGCATTAGAAAACTCAAATTGTTAAGTTACATTCGCTAAAACAGCTTGTTAAAAACGGTGAGAAATGGCAGAAAGATATGCCATTCCTCAGATTCGAGTTTTAAATGGATTTAAAAATTGAATAAATCTATTGAGATCCTTTAACACCCCCCAGCCGCCGCCCCCCCCCCCACCCCACCCCCACCCCTCCCTCCCTCTCACTCTTTAAGGATCAAAGCTATTTTTGCCCTTGATGTATTCAAACATGAAGAAATGATTTTTTATGTAGATCATTTGATTATTGTTGTTGTCCATCCTAGTGCTATGTTAGCCTTGCTGCTCATGTTTTCTGTTGCGTTTCTGACTCTCCATTCAGGCCCAGATGCCAGACCCTAAGACGTTCAAGCAGCATTTTGAAAACAAACATCCCAAGGCACCGATGCCTCCTGAGCTACAGGATGTGTGACAACAGGTAGGAATGTGGCTCGCTTGTTCTGGAGTTGAAATCGGCTTACCGGCTCTGTGGTGTAATGGTTAGGCTCTTCACCTTGCATGCGGAAGACCCTGGATCGATCCCCGATCGCGGACGATCTGGGATTTTTTCCCTCTGAGTCCGGGTTGGCCCTGACAGGCAGGGTCGAAGTAGCCCTTCTCTTAAATGACCTTACAGTGTTGCAGGGGACGTAAAACTGGTAAAAAAAAAAAAAAATACCGGAATCTGCTTTTTTGCCATGGTTTTGTCAGACTCTAGGCATGTTACTTGGTGTATTTCCTTCCAGAAACTTTAGAAGACGTTGTGACAGTTTCAATCAAGGCATAAAATATGCTTGGCCAAAAGGAAAAAAGTAGCAGACGTGGCCTTCGTCAAAGTGGAGACACGGGCCAACAAAGTCAATTTTCAGCTTCTTTCCTATCATCCTCCTCTCCCTCCCCCACCACTTGGCTCATGTTGATGTATGGACGCCAGCCTTTGCTTTTATGGATTGTGACCGACAAGTGATGCCTGCAACATCTGACAAGTGATGGCTGCAACATTGCAAGGCTATATTATATAGATATTGATTTCTACTCTAGTTTGTAGAGGGTTAGGGTTATCTTAACTTGTAGGGAGATTCTTTTCTACAATACACTACGTCAATGGCTGCAACCATCATGTCCAAGTGTTGTATTCATAGTGGCAGTCAATTATTTAAAGACTTCATTGCATTTAGCAGTCGTCTGGTCAGGTAACGTCTTGAGACTGCATTGCACTCTAGTGGTGTTTAGGGGCCGATTTAATGTTAGATCCCAATAGATTTAGCTTAATCATGCAGATGGGGTTGTTTTAAAATAGAAATTTGAATGCTTTTATCTACTTTTGATAGATTGAAAATCCAGAACTTTTCTATGTATGGCCATATTCTGGTTACTTTTCAGACAACCCTCGTAGTAACTCAAGTTTCTGTTTGTTTCTCTGCAGGTCATCTCCCAGGATAGAGCTAGTCTGCACACATTTGCTCAGCTGACATATTTCTCTGGCGTCTCGGCAGAGAAGAGTTACCCATGTTTCCCATCGTTTCATCCTGACTCTTCTACGTTTTACATACAAAGACTGTTAAATTGTTAAGAGTGTTTGTTCTGACAAAGCTGTGTTGCGGTCTTCGTGGAGATATTTCCCGATATTTTGAACAGTCATCATCTCATTCACTTGTCTTGTTCTGTCTTGTTTTTTTTTTCCTATTTCATGTTGTGATTTTTGTACAATTATGGTGGAGTTTATTCTGTGTTTTGACCTGTTTGTGTCTGAGCGAGGTGTCCAATGTGGAGATCATGAAGATATATGAGTACGAGTA
This sequence comes from Phyllaplysia taylori, assembly GCA_032273245.1. NCBI lineage: Eukaryota > Metazoa > Mollusca > Gastropoda > Aplysiida > Aplysiidae > Phyllaplysia > Phyllaplysia taylori. The sequence continues at coordinate 6,002 of JAUKPP010276560.1, read as the reverse complement.
ACTTACAGCAGCTCACACCACTCACAGTGACGCGTTGTGCCAAAGTTATCATGTCCAGTGGCTCGCTCCGATAATGGGAAGTTTAGAATCCTGAATCATGCCTTTACTTGCAAAGTTTAATACTGAACAGTTTTGAAGAAAGAGAAATTTTCGGCAAGGGGAAATATGTGTCCGCTAAATGATTGAAACAGTTGTCCTTTTAAACCAAGATCTCTGCTTTTGAATGTTCCATTGGATCTTTTAGCAAACCCCATTCAATTAGTCTTTTAACCTCTAATTCTAATCTGACTTGAAAAGTTCAATAAATTTTTAACTTCAGTGACCCTCTGGCAAAACTAGGGCTAGAGATTTAAGCTTCACAGTGAGATAAGTATTGCTGGTTCACGGCATCTGGATGAGCCACTAGTGGAATATTTCCTTGAGGCGCGTCTTGATGTCAACACCTCACAAACACATTCGCTTGTGACAAGTGCGGTAAATGTATTGATGTCAACACCCCACGAACACATTCGCTTGTGACGTGTGCGGTAAATGTCATTCTTGTCTCAGTGTAGACGAGTCGACTTGGTCCTAGAACTGTGAGCATAATCCTTGGAGACACGGCGCTGTTTTCCCATGACTTAGCAACATTCCCATGATGAAGCAGAATTCTGTCAGCTTGGCAGCCATTGTACTTTTCCTGTGTAGTTGAGAGACAGTCCGGTATTCAGTCACCGATCATGTCATGTGTGGGCTCGGGGATCTCGTCACCACACATTGTGCGGGTGCGACTTGTGTCGAGATGCTGTGGGTCCTCAAGTCCAAACTTTTGTCTTGTGTACATATGCAGCGTATGTAGTGTTCTTTCATGAGCGTAAATAACAGAGATCTTTAACGTCGTCATGACAACAGGTTTCAGCCACGTCTGAACTTGTGCTGTAAATCTCAGTGTCGGAAATTGTATAGAGCTACAAAAGTTGCCATAAACATGAGCCTTGCTTCGCCGAGATTGTTATATATGTATATATATAGACAGCCTCACACATACAGACAGAATTGAAACCTCGTTGGGCATTATATTACGTTGTAGAACCATGAATACCAGAATTATTAAAGGAATCTTAGATCTCACTCTCCGAGTCACATTGTTCTCAATGCTTGGTTCTGTTGGAGATATTTTCTGTTTCCCTCCCTTTCTTTTCTCCAAGTTTGTCATAAAATTCCCGTGTCGTACTCCCTGGGTGAGGGAGAAATTGCCTGTGTACTACGCTGATTTCATCTCCTGGAGACTTTGCTTGCTGTTGTTTATTACAAGATTTGAGTCGGAGGTCAAGGTGCACAATTCCTTATCATTTCTTGATTATGAAGTCATAAAAGGTTCTGGGGTTTCTTGTGCGGTCAATGGATTGGTCAATGTTGCAAAATGTATTAAAAATGTTTTCTATGAAATTATTCTTTACTGGCTTGTTTTACTTTTCTCACAGCAATATCGCTGCACATTTAGAGCTTTTGTTGGGTTTTTTTGTGCTTGGTACTGGTGCTGTCGCTCATGTGGTTTAGGGGAATTATGACAACATATCTGACCAATACAGTCCCTCGCTTGTTGTTTATGCTAGAAAAACCCAGGGTTATTTTTATTACAGTGTATTTAGGCAGCAGATCTGCCCCCTTCTTCAGGAAATTCTGCTGGGATTTTTTTCTATTGTTATTGAGTCTGAGACTATGATCCTGCGATCTATCCAGATGAGTGATGCGTAGCAGAGATCCTATAGAGGAGGAAAATCTCTGTATAATAATGTCAATAGGGGCGATCAGATCATTTCTCGTATTGTTTCTTTTTTCAGATATTATAGAAAAGAAAAATATCTGTATAACGCCTATTTTCACGGTAGTTGCAGTACCTGAGAAATGTTTTCTGATCTCAATATTTTGATTTTATTGATTATGGTGTAGATAAATATTTTTTTTTTGGTGACCAGTTTTACGCCTCCTGCAAAACTGTAAGGTCATTTATAATTTAAGAGATGGGCTGCTTCGACTCTGCCTGTTAGGACCAACCCAGGCTGAGGGAAAACATCCTAGCAGAGAACATAACCTGATCATCCACGACCAGGATTCAACTCCGGTCTTCCGCATGACAGGGGAAGAGCCTTAGGTGTAATGGTTAGGCGCTTCGCCTATCACGCAGAGGACGTGAGTTCGAGGCACGCGTGGGGCAATTTGGTTGATCGAGTATATCTCCGTTTTTCTGCTGGGACAATGTCCCTCTCAGCCCGGGTTGGCCCTGAGAGGCAGGGTCGAAGTCGCCCGTCCCTTAAATGACCTTATAGTGTTGCATGGAACGTTAAGCCCAAACCAAACCAAACCAAAACAATTGTTCTGATACTAACCAAAATACCGACGTGCACAAGCGTCCCGCTGCCCAGTTCTGTTGCTTTTGCTAGCATACATAACTATCTCACCGTCTCCCTTTTGTCTCACTCCGCTTTTCTTTATACCAACATATGAAATATCTTTACCCTCTTTTCTCTTTCTTATTGTTTGTTGGAATCTGTTGTCTTTAATATAATCTTCTCTTCTCGCAATTTTTGTCTAATTTGTGTGTTTTTTCTGTTTGTCTGCCGTGCCTCCGTTTTGATCTTATCTATTTCCCCCCAATCGTCTTTTCTGGTTCCGTTTTGATCGAATTAATTTTTCCCGTGCTCTCTTTATGCATTCCGATGAAATCTTTTCTCTTTTGTCACTCACAGTGCTACTGTTTTGATCTGATCCATTTCCCTTGCCTCTCAGTGTGGTATTTTGATCAAATGTCTTTTCCTTTTGTCTCTGAAGATGTGGCCGTTTTGATCTATCCAATTTTCTTTATGTCCGACACTCATCGTTTTGATCTAATGTGTTTTTGGGTTGGTTTTGTTTTACGCCCCTTGGTACACTGTAAGGTCATGTTAGAGGCGGCTTACTTCGATCCTGCCTGGCAGGGCTAACCAAGAATAAGAGGTACACAATATCTCAGCAGGTAGAGGAAACGTTCCTATAACGTAGGGGTAGAACTTCAGTTCTTTGTGTTGCAGGCGAAGAGCCTGACCGTCACACAACAGACGACGAAAGACGCTGGTATTTTCTCTGTAGTCCATTTTGCTAACAATTCTGTCCTAATCTATGTTCTCCTGTGCGTTGACAATTTTGGGTTTGGATTTGGTTTTTGGCTTTAACGTCTATTGCAACACTCTTAGGTTATTTAAGAGACGGGCTACTTCGACCCTGCCTTTACCCTCAGGGCCAGCCCGGGATGAGAGGGACACTGTCCCAGCAAAAAATTAAAACAAACCCGGAGGTATACTCGATCAAACAAACTGCCTCACGTGGGGCTTGTACTCACGTCTTCTGCATGACAGGCGTAGAGCGTAACCATTACATCACAGACGCCGGCTGACAGTTATGGGTTTGATCTACTCCATTTTCCCTTTGCGCTGTTCCGTAACTTGCTTGACCACACCGGGTTTTCTTCCTGTTACCATCCGGAGTCGATGAAATTACCAGACGTCTACGAGAACCTGTCACACGGACCTCGTCGCTGAAGAGCACATTGTCATCAGAGAATAGATTGCTTTAGAGCATCTCTGTGGGCACTTGAAGATCGATTCTTGGGAAGGCCTATCTGTATTTTTTACAAAATTTATGATGAGTAAGTTATGTACATTCACCTGTACACACAATACCGCACTCTGGAACGAAAGAAAGTAGTTTTTTAAACCAGTTTTACGTCCCCTGCAACACCGTAAGGTCATTTAAGAGACGGGCTACTTCGACTCTGCCTGTCAGCAGGGCCAGCCGGGCTAAGAGGGAAAAAATTCCAGCAGATAAACACTAGATCGTCCGCGACCGGGATCGAACTCGAGTCTTCCGCATGACCGCTGAAGAGCCCAAATAGTACACAACAGCGCCGTTTACAACACATGTAGTTTCGTTGCGTAATGTCAATGACAAGAAAGAGCGCGCGGAGGATGATGGTCATGCTCTCACCATCCATACACAAGAACTCATATGCCCCTATCCACATACGCCACCTCTCTCTCCTTCTCTCTCTCAGTCTCTCTCTCTCGCTCTTCCTCTCTGTCTTTCTCCCTCCCTTTCTCTGCCACTCCCTATTGCTCTAATGTAACAAAAGACTCTCTCTCTCTCTCTCTCACTCTCTGAATCTTTCTCTCTTTCTTTCTCCCTCCCTTTCTCTGCCCCTCCCTATTTCTCTTGGTGTATTAGAAGACTTTAAGTTACTAACAAAGAGGGCGATACCCCTGGGCTTACCCCTATCCTGCCCGATTGTATTGTAAGATCATGTGTATGTCTCAACGATGCTGGTCGATCGGGACATGGTGCTTTGGCGTGGTACCCGGGAAATTTTTCATTTTTGTTCTCTTTCTCTTTGTCTGTCTGTCTCTCTTTTTGCCCTTCTCACGTTCTTTGTATAATTCTCAGTATCGGTATCAGTATCTTGTCCAATTTTCCCTCTTTCTCTCTCACTTTCTTTTCTCGATTCTTCTCCCCTCGCCCCCGCCCTCTCTTCTATATTTTTCCCTCTGTGCTTCTGTCTCGTCTTTTCAGTTTCATTTCTCCAGTTAGTCTCCTTCGTATGCCTACCATCTCTCGATTTCTCTTCTTTTTCTCTATGTCTCTATCCTTTTCAACCATCCATTCCTTTCCCTCTGCCCTCTTTCTCTCTCTCTCTCTCTCTCTCTCTATCTCTCTCTCTCTCTCTCTCTCTCTCTCTCTCTCTCTCTCTCTTGCCCTCTTTTCCCCTTCTTTCTCTCTGTCAAATTATTATTTTATCTCCTCTCTTCGCTCGTTGCTTCACTGCCACTTCCTTTCTTTTGTCTTTCTCCTCCCTCTCCCTTTCCATCTTCCCCTCCTCTCCCTCTCCCTTTCCATCTTCCCCTCCTCTCCATCTTCTCTCTCTCTCTCTCTCTCTCTCTCTCTCTCTCTCTCTCCCGCCCTCTTCTCCCTTCTCTTTGTGTCAAACTCTCTCTTCCTCTTCTCGTTTTTCTCTGTCTCCTATGTTTTTTTTCTCATCCGTCTCCCTCTCCCATTTCATATATTTCCTCCTTTCTCTCCACTCTCTCCCTTTCAGTCTACCGGCGTTGTGGTTTAATGGTTAGGGTCTTCGCTTGTCATGCGGAAGACCCGAGTTCGCTCCCAGTCGCTGACGATCTAGGGTTTTTCTCTGCTGGGATTTTTACCCTCTCAGCCCGGGTTGGCCCTGAGGTGCAGGGTCGAAGCAGCCTGTCTCTTAAATTGTTCCAAAAGACGTAAAACTAGTTACCAAACCAAACCACCTTCTCCCCCCCCCCCTGTCTCTCTCCCTCTCTCTCTCTCTCTCTCTCTCTCTCTCTCTCTCTCTCTCTCTTGTATCTTATTAATGTCCCCCAGTTATGCGTACTCAGTGCTGTGAGTGAATCGATCCGATCACAAAACGACCCCACAAGTAACCAGTTGGCTTTTGGTGGGTTTTTTTTCAGACAGAAAGAAAATCTTCGTTTGGTCTAGGCAGTGGGTTTTTTGTTTTTGTTCATACGTTGGTTTTGTTTGTCTTTTTTATGTTTTTTTTCGGGTAGGCCATAATTTTGCTTCACCGCGTGATACTAGAGTGGCTTCTTTGTTTCACAGGGAGATGATTTTCAAAGCAAAAGTATAAAGATATTATTTCACATCCTTTTATTTAAAAAGTCTATAATTTATTACATTATATAGTTTCCTAGAATGTTGAAATGTATAAGTGTTGAAAGGAATTTGTCTGACCCCACGTAAAGTCTAAATCATTGTTATATTTCAAAATACAGTACACAACCTAAATGTTTCTTTATCGGCGTTTGTTTCTTTGCTATATACACCACAGCGCGCCCCACCTCCTAAAAAACAAAAAGGAAAAAGAAGACAAGAAGAATATGGTGAAAAAGTAAAAAAGAAATGAAGAAACAAACAAAAGTAAAAGAGGGACAGAGAGAGATGATAAAAAACCCACAAGTAAA
>JAUKPP010276549.1:0-10902 GCA_032273245.1 Phyllaplysia taylori | reverse complement strand
AGTAGGCCTTTCAGGCCGCCGCCCGGGCAAAATTCAAAATTAATCCCTACCCAAAAATACTTTGGAATGGTTCTGGGGGCCGAAATGACCTTATAGAGTTTATGGAGCCCTAAAACCCTAACCAAAACAAAAAACAAACCATCAAATGGGGCTCATTATTTATTCATTGGTTTTCAACATGTGCAAATTTGTTTACGAGCACATCATCAAGGATTTTAGTGGGAAATACCGACTGCTCTTGGTGATAATTTCGCTGATTGTTTAGCAAAGAGGCGTATACCCCACTACAGTCTTCGTACTATTCGCCCTTATGCAAGACAACCAACGATTTCTTCACCATTATCACAATGGAAAAACCTCTGGTGTAATGGTTAGGCTCTTCGCCTATCAGGATGAAGACCAGAGTTCGATGCAACGTGCGGACTGCGATCTTTTTTTCTATTGGGATTTCCCCTATCAGTCCGGGTTGGCCCTGACAGGCAGGGTGGAATTACCTTACAGTGTTGCAGGGGATGTAAAACTTGTAGTCAAACAAATCAAACAATAGGGGAATTCAAATTGTGACAATACTTGAATACCATGGATTTAAATGTTCATATGCCAGATAAAGTGACAATTTCAAAAGGCTTCTAAAAAAATGTTCAAGCAATGCAGACCTCTACTGGATGTTACTGTGGTCGAAGCTGAACAGAATAGCGAATGTAGCTTAACTTCCGGTGCTAACTTTATCAAGGTTGATGTCACTTCAACGATCATTCCACCAAAGAGCTTATAAATTCATAAAGAGATGTAAGCTCGGTCTGGATTAGTAAGGGGAAAGAGGAAGAAAAATGTATACGCAAAAGAGTTCATAAGTCCTACTCAGGCGCGTTTTACCACGTCATAAGCTCCAGTGATGCCAAGAGGCGGAAGTCGAGGAAGAGTAAAAAACTAGAATCACGACGTGGTTGATATGAATCAATATTTATCGCCAATTTTTAAGTTTTGGTTAATAATAATTTTGATGAGATTTTCTGTTTGGTGCACTTTAAAATAAGTGTGTGTCTTATTCTTTCATCTGGTAGTTATTAAGACGTATTTATTTATAGAGAAGCCAGCTTTTTATTTGCCGTTTGAGCTTGGACCATAGCAGAGTGGAGCCGAACACCACGTGACCTTGTTGGATAGGCACCATGTTTGAAGAAACGCGCCTTAAAGTTGCGTCATAAAGGGAGGTAAGTTACAGCTCTCGGTACACCTTCTCTCCGTGCTAACTTGATCAAGTTTGATGTAACTCCAACACTCATTCCACGAGGTGAGACACGACTCAAGTGATCTTGTGATGACAGTGACCTGGAGACCGGAAGCAACAACGCTGGCAACACTCTCGAGGAAATACCCTTGATAACGGCTCGCACGGACATACACACACACACACCCCAACCTCATAGAGAGAGAGTAAGAGAGAGAGAGAGAGAAAGAATGAAAGAGAGAGACAAAGAATGAGAGAGAGACAAAGAATGAGAGAGAGAGAGAGAGAGAGAGAGAGAGAGAGAGAGAGAGAGAGAGAGAGAGAGAGAAACACACACACTCACACGCATACACAAACACCTACAGAGAGAAAGAATGAAAATGAGTGACAGAGAGAGGGATAGAAACACGGGGAGAGAGAAACACACACACACACTCACATACACACGCAAATATACAAACACCTACAGAGAGAAAGAATGAGAGAGAGAGAAACACACACGCGCATAATGTATACACACGCAAACACACAAACTACTACAGAGAGAAAGATTGAGAGAGAGAGAGAGAGAGAGAGAGAGAAACACACATAACACATAGGCTACACATCACATAATAATATTATGCACAAACAGACACTCTCACACTATAGCCTACACAGAGAGACAGAGAGGGATAAAAACGCACACGCACACGCACACGCACACACACACACACACACACACACAAATATGTAACGTTATCTACCACTTGTTTTCAAGAACGCAAGCTCATGACGATCTAACTAATGTATTCATATGATACTACAGATTGATGTAACCATGACTACACATAATATCATGATAATTCCACTTATCGTAGTAAAGAGAAGAAAGAAAGACAGAAAGAAAGAAAAAAGAAAAAGAGAGAAAAAGAAAGGAAGCAAGAAAGAAAGAAAGAAAGAAAGAAAGAAGAAAGAAAGACAGAATGAATGAAAGAGAGAGAGAAAGAAAGAAAGAAAGAAAGAAAGAAAGAAAGAAGAAGTAAGAAAGACAGAAAGAAAGAGAGAATGAAAGAAAGAGAGAAAGAAAGAAAGAAAGAAAGAAAGAGAGAGAGAAAGAAAGAAAGGGAGAGATAGAGGTAAAGAAAAAAAGTAATAAAAAGAAACCATCATGGGCTCAGTGCTGTCTGGTAAGACTTCCATATTTACGAGGCGAAAATGAGACATCAAATCACTGGCTTAGGCGCAAAATGTCCCATATTGGCCTCACAGAAATCTGAAGATAATGTACATGTATGCCGCAAAGACTAAAGCAGATTGGACCTTATGATATCCTTACAAAAAAAAACTTGGGAAAGAGAGACTGCGGGAGAGATATTTTGGTTTGATTACCATTTGCACATCCCCTGCAACACTGTAAGGTCATTTAAGAGACGGGCTACTTCGACCCTGCCTGTCAGGTCCAACCCGAGCTGAGAGGGAAAAAGTCCCAGCAGAAAAAACAAACGCTGATCGTCCGCCGCCAGGATCGAACTCGGGTCTTCCTCGTGATAGACGAAGAGCCTAACCATTACAGCACCGCACCGGTCTCAGGGGAGTGGACAGCATAACCAACTAAGAAATCCTCCCCACATTGCAGAATAATATGGTTTACAATTGAACAAACAACAACGAAAAAAAAAGCTTTTGAAAGTGTCTAAACCGGCGCTGTGGTGTAATGGTTAGGCTCTTGTCTTCGCCTTGCATGCGGAAGACCCTGGTTCGATCCCCGATCGCGGACGAACTGGCTCTTTTTCTGCTGGGATTTTTCCCTCTCAGTCCGGGTTGGACCTGACAGGCAGGGTCGAAGTAGCCCGTCTCTTAAATGACCTCACAGTGTTGCAGGGGACGTAAAACTGGTAACCAAACCAAACAACGGAAAAAGTTTTGAAAGTGTCTACGTGTGACGTCAGAGAGATCCGCCCCTTGTGGCAAACTTTGTGAATTACAGTTGAACCTGCTCAAGCGACCACCTGTATAAGACGACCACCTGCACAAACGACCACTTTCCATCGAGTCCCAAATTATATTTCTTCTATATATATATTATCCCTGTCTAAGACGACCACTTGTCTAAAAAACTACCACTTTTCCCCCCGATATTGGGTGGTCGTCTTAGACAGGTTTGAATGTATTTCACTTAAGTTACTGCACCAGGGCAACATTAAAATGATGTGACATAAGCATGGTTCTGTCTCCGAGTCAATGGCTGCAACCATCATGTCTAAGTGTGGTATAGATAGTGGCAGTAAATTTCTCAATGACTGCATTGCACTTAGCACTCATCCCACCCGGAGAGGTCTTAAGCCTGCCTTGCACTTTTACAGTATTAAGGGGTCAATTTTAAGGAGCCCTTCCCACTCTCGGGGTACAGAGCTAGACTGCCATGGCTCTGTAGATTGTAAAGGCTCCTTGAAGGGTGCATAGCCCATATAAGTCCCTCATCGGCAGCAACAACAACAACAACAACAACAACGACGACGGCAACGACAACATAGAGAGAATAACTATACTATGGTTACAATTGTAAAAAGCAAAGAAATTACAGTAGCCTACGCCTAAGGTCCCGGTGCTTGGGAGCAATGAAACCCCGGGACCCTGGGCAAACGGGACCTTGCCGTACCGTCAAGAAGAAGACTTGGGAAAACTCGGCATGGACCATTTTACACTTTGGCGTGATCCCGTCGGGGCAGACATTGTAGCCTACACCCTACCATCCCCCCCCCCCCCCCCTCCTACTCACCGAACTTAACAACAGAGATTTGATATTCACGACGAGCAAGGATAGTGGTAAAGGAACAGTGACAGCGCGTGCACCCAGTTTCTGTTTAGAAAAATATTTCCTGAAATGCCGGGTCTTAGGCAACTTCTGTTTCTTAAAACCACGGAACGTTCCGTTATGCAAACCAGGATCAAAAGCGGTGGGTTCTTAGGCATAAACTACTGTAAGTAATTATTATGCTGATAAGACTGAGTTCCTAAGTGTATACCCATTCCGTTTTTTCGTCTTATTCTTATAAAAAAAAAGTTAACGTATTATGGGAAGATGAGTAAAGAGAAAAAAGCACAATACATGTATATATATAACTATACAATATAAGGGAAAAAAATTATTTCGATAAAAGCTAAGTTCCACGAGATGTTAACAACAACTGACCAAAGAAGAGTAGCATGCACACAATAGACAGCAAACATGCAGTGTTAGTTTAGAAATTTAGAAATACATATGTGACATTTAAAACGAAACAACCGAAATTTCACAATATAAAAAAATGTATACCTGATACTCCTTCTTGGAGACTCAGAACTAGACCATGTAAAGAGAAATCAAGAATTTCCTTTCTTCATGATGCATTTTTGTTGTGTTTCTTTGGTGAATCATTTTACCCAAAAAGGCTATGTTGGGGATATAATCAAACTTCACAGATTTCAAAACCAACAGTAATGTTACTTAATATACTTTACGCTTCACACATTTTAAAAGTATGTAACTTGAAAACTGGACATCAAATTACTTTGAAATTTTTACACAACAAGCTCACTGTTGTGTCTTTTATGTGTTAAATTTGTAAAGTAGATTGAAGATAAGTCTGTCTGAACATTATCAAAGAAATTTGGTATGCAATGTGAAGTTAAAAAATGTTACTGAGTAATATTCATGCAATTTTCATTCAAAAGAAAAAGAAATAAGAATACAAGATACTGTTGCCCCTTTAAGGAACTTCTGATAGTATCAATAATAATGGTATGCTCTTCGCCTTTTGCACAGAAGTCACAAGTTCCATTCCCAAGTGAGAACAAGCATCTGCTTCTTTCTGCTGGCATCAGTCCCTCTCAGTCCAGGTTGGCCCTGACAGGCAGAGTCAAAATAGCAGGTCCCTTAAATGACATTAACTGTGTTGAAAGGGTGAAAAAAAAAAATGTCAGAGATTACTCTATCAAATCAAATCCCCAAGACACAAAATAGGCCTACATGTATAAAAGTATATTCACCTTCTTTTACTGCGCAGCTGGTCGTAATCATAAAGTTCTTCTGGGTCGCTGTCTCCCCTCTCCGACTGATTTAAGAATGGCTGAGCCTCTTCATGGTAATTCCGAGAAATTCTGTCACCTCTTCCCCCGGCAGACATCTTTTAAGCTCTTATGGCAGAAATATCTTTCTCCTCAGACCTTGGTATAAAATTAACAATCCATTCCTCGTGGAAAAATTGCTTGTATTTGTGCTCACACAACTGTGGGGAAATCTCCGCTGCTTCAAATGTTTCAGTTTGAAAAAACACAATGTTTTATGATATGATTAATATAAAGACTATAAAAATATTAAAACTTATGGCAAACTTCCAAGAACCGTGTCATTCACACTAACTGCCCAAAGTCCTTGTATTTAAGTTAATGTTGAGGAGAAAATGGAAATTGCAGCTCCGAAACTCAAACTCTTTGAGGCTTGCATAAATCCCTGTGAAGTCTGTGGCCTGTAAAAAGAAAAGTGAAAGAGTTGGAGACTTTAAAAGATTAATGGAGGGCATGTCATGTATACAACAAGAGGATAACGGAATCTTTACATTAATTTACAATATTACTTGAATCCAAGTGAACCTGTACAGTTGAACCTGCTCAAGCGACCACCTGTATAGACGACCACCTGCACAAACGACCACTTTCCACTGACTCCTAAATTACATTTTCCCTATACATTATCCCTGTCTAAGATGCCCACCTGTCTAAAACGATCAATTTTTTCTCGATATTGGGTGGTCGTCTTAGACAAGTTTGACTGTATCATGAAAAACAGCCCACCATAAGAATCTAGAAATGCAGCTGTGCTCAATCACTAAGTACGATCTTACTCATCAGGTCCTAAATGAAGAATCGGCTCAGCAAAGTACATGTCCTTGGTCATCAGATCAAAACATCTCATGTAGGCCTGTTTGCAAAGGTCGATAGGTTTGGTTTATTTGGTTACCAGTTTTACGTACCCTGCAACACTGTAAGGTCACTTAAGAGACGGGCTACTTTGACCCTGCCTGTCAGGACCAACCCGGACTGAGAGCAAAAAAATCCCAGGAGAAAAACCCAGATTATCCACGTTCGGGGATCAATCTAGGGTCTTCCCCATGACAGGCAAAGAGCCTAACCATTACGCCACAGCGCCTGTAAGGTGGATAGGAAAATAGGTGGCTCTCCAATTTAGAGATCCATATGTGCTATCTGGGATCCCAAACAGGGTGGTGATAGAGGAATTAAAACAGTAGTAAAAATTGCAAACCTCAACCAGACTTCAATTGGTTTAGCACTTTTTACTACTGTTTGTATTTCCACACGCGTTGCAAGCTGTTTCAAATCCTTTGGGATCCCAGATTGCAGTAGTATCTCTGTTGGAGAGCCACTTTCATCCTCGTCTGTATAGAGGAATTAAAAGACGTTTGAAAAAAGTCAAGCACAAACCTTCCCCTCCTCCCGACTCCTACTCCTTTCCCTCCAATCTGCTACACAACAGACAGAGGTGCCCACACTCAAGGGCAGAGTCTGATCGTCTGGGGTACGTAGTGTTTGCAGGAACCTGCCTTTTGTTATGGTGCGGTCACTACACAATGATCGCCGCTGTGGTGTAATGGTTAGGCTCTTCATCTGTCATGCGGAGGACCAGAGTTCGATCCTCGAACGCGAGCGATCTGGGGGTTTTTCCCTCTCAGCCAGGGTTGGCCCTGACAGGCAGGGTCGAAGTAGCCCGTCTCTTAAATGACCTTACAGTGTTGCTGGGGACGTAAAACTGGTAACCAAACTAAACCAAACTACACAATGATGGATTACAACAGAAGCGGAGAGCTCCCCCAGGGGGAATGGGAATGCTATTATATTTTTTACAGATAAAGGGTAGGGTCGTTGGGTTCAAAGTTGATTTCAAGACTAGCAATTCGATCAGAGGAAAAGTGAGCAGAGACCATTGTGATTGATCATCATGGTTTAGGCCTACCACTCTTTGATTCAAGACAAAAGACACACATAGAAAAAAGCTTGCTTAATCTGGTCAATGGCTCACCATGGGACCTTTCCCTTGACGGTTCTGCTTGGATCCCATTCGCTTAAAGCCTAAGTCCCATAATCTTCCTGCCCCTAGGCGAAGAAACTGTACTGTTCTCAAGGCCAATGTAGAGAGAATGGGACGTCTGTGACAAAGCAGAGGTGTGCCCACCTACAATTGAGGAGGTCGTGGGTTCGAATCCTGGGGGGGGGGAGGGGGGAAGGGGGCACTCAGATTTTTTATTATTTTTCATGGCTCTACTAACCCCAATCCTTCGCCTTCTATTCAAAGACGGACTTTGAATATCCTGGCTCTTAAATTAATGACCATACAGTGTTGCAGGGGAAGTAAAATCCGAAGGCCCTAGGCCTTAAATGACCTTACTACACTAACTTATTACAGTATTGAAAGGGGCAGGGGCGTTATACCAAAATAAAATCTTAGAATCTAGTAGTGGGATGCACAAAGCTAGTTGGCAGTTTTTTCGACTAAGTGTTCCAGGTTCCATTCAGTAATCAGTAATTAGTACTCGGGCTAACAAAATCACGAGCTGGTAGGGTGAATTAAATTGGAAATTACTCACACTCACATAAAACTTACACTTTCATGGTATGGAACATTTAAAATAGTTGAAAAAGCGGCAGACTAGCATTGTGCATCCCACCATAGATCTAGACACTAGACTAGGAGTAAGAGTATCCAGCCGAGGCCTAGTACTAGTATTAGTATGAATTGTGCTTGTGCCAACAAACAATCACAAATTATCATACGACTAGCAACCGAACACAGCTATCGACGGACCTTTAATGATCTTACATTTGCTCGAGCCTCCTACCCCTCCTACTCCAACTCTTGTCCTAGTCCTAGATCTAGTCGGTGACGGTAGGCTTGTCCTTATTTATTTGATTTTAATCAGTGCAACAGAACTTACCTGTTCGATCAGCGATGTTACAAATTCTAGATTTAGAAGATCTAAATCGAATCTGAATAAGAAAAATGGAGCTCCGCCACCCAAGTTCCAACAACAGATAACCTGCAGTCGGTAAAGATGTAACACGAGAATAAACCAAAAGTAAATTGAAGACAAAGTCAAGAATGGTTTACCCCACACATTCACAGTGCATCCAACAACAACAACACAACACCACAGTCCTGCCCGGGGTGTAGATTACTCGGCTACAGTCCACAGTCACTCGATTCATAGAACCTACCGTAGAAAATTCGTATTCGTTATCGCCAGCTGATGTCAAGAGTCGGAGCAGGCATAATCCACACAATCACAGTGACGCTGCAGTTAGTCCTCTGCTAAACTTGATTTTGGCCCGTTTTCACCACTGAATGTTACGCTCGCCCCTGCCACTGGCTGCCAGGCGGATCACGGGTGCATCGATGTGCTTGATTGAGCCTGTGTGTGCCCTCCTGGGCCTGAGGTTACCGTCTTGCGACGAGTGTCGACGTCATTTTGTTCGCAACGGTAAAAAAAAAAATATAAAAAAAAGAATAAAACAAACAATAGGCCTAGGCCACACACACGAGAAATGTCTGAACAAAGATCGAGTCTTATACTCGATTGATCGATTAGGTTGACCAAGTGGGTCAACTGAATAGAAGTCATTGTCACTAACACAACCTGAATAGGCCTAAAGTTGCCCGGGTAGGTCGGGTTACATTGATTATTATCTCGAGAGTGGCAACATACTTTTACCAGTCATAACTTCAATATTATAGAGGGAGTTGTGTGTAAAAAAAAAAGGGGGGGGGGGGTATCAAAAGACCTTTAAACGTGAATTAGGGGTCTCAATTTGGGCTTCTCTGCAAAAAGAGACCGCCGACTCAAGTTGAGATTACATGTATATAGACAAAACAATTATCAATTAATGTCAGTGCTTTTTTGTGATTTCTTCTTTTCCATTTGAAAAGCCTCTGTGATTTGTCAATTTACGAAGTGAGTCGAAATGTTTTGTCGATCTAAAGGCTGCAAATATCATACTTTTACGACCGTTTCAAAGGGCATGTTTATCTCTCTCTCTCTCTCTCTCTCTCTCTCTCACTCTCTCTCTCTCTCTCTCTCTCACTCTCTCTCTCTCTCTCGACTACACCCCTGATCTTAGGGTAGGTAAGATCTAACACCAGTCTTCTCGGATAAAGACGAAAAATCTCGGAGGTCCCGTGTGCACGTTGCGCACTATAAAGATCCATTGGTGGTTGAAAATCGAAAAGAGTAGGCCTACTAAACCGCCACCCGGGCAAAATTCCAAATTAATTCCTACCCAAATCTTGGAATGGTTCTGGGCGCCGAAATGAACTTATAGAGTCGATGGAGCCGTAAAATCCTAACCAACCAACCAAACAAACAAACAAACAAGAAAAAAGAGCAACCTAATCAAAAAAGAAAAAGAACAAAAATAAGAAAAACTTCATGTAGGCTTATTTCCTCTTTTCACATAAATTAAGAGAGTAAGTGAGTAGGCTTGTGGTGATAAATTAATAAAATGAAATAAACAGGACTTTATTGATCCCCGTAGGGAAATTTGGTTTCCAATGATGCATAGGCCTATACAAATACAATCATAATATAATTCATACATACGATAATACTAATACGTACGAACAAATCAAGATTATAAACAACAATCTATCATAACATGCACACAAGCACCACCGCCTGTCGCCACAAGAGCGGCGACCGAGTCACCCCGGAGCACCCATTAAACTTGGGCCAAGTGAGGAAGTTTTGTAAAGTGCCATTCCCAAGGACACAAAGCCAGGCCCCCGCAGAGATTCGACCTGCAACCCCACTCTTCAGAAGGATTGCGAGTCTGACAGCCTAACCACTAGGTCACCGACGAGATAGATATTGCATAAAGGCCTAACACTAGAACTGTATCTTGGCGCACGTTCTTTTGGGCATAGGCCTAGGCTACAGAGTAAAATGTGCATACATCGGTATAGAGAGGGAGAGAGAGAGAGAGAGAGAGAGAGAGAGAGAGAGAGAGAGCGAAAAGAGTAGGCTGAAAAAAGAAAATTGAATGAGAGGGGCGGGGTGGGGGAGCAAAGAGAACAGACATAAAATAAGGTGTTATATGAAAAGGCTTCAATTACTCGTAAATTAGGATTCCTACTCGTCCGTCATACAAGAAACTTTTTTTTTAAAAGGAGTAAAGACTGTGAAATGGAGAGAGGCTGACTATATTGATTCATGAAAGAGGAAGAAAGATAAAGATAAAGGAGAGAGAGGGAGAGAGAGAGAGCTAGAGAGAGCTAGAGGGAGAGAGAAAAAGGAGTAAAGACAGTGACATGGAGAGAGGCTGACTATATTTATTCATAAAAGAGAAAGAAAGATAGAGATAAAGGAGAGAGAGAGAGAGAGAGAGAGAGAGAGAGAGAAGACTGAGTCGGGGAACCAAGGGGCTAAAAATTTATTATGCATGCAGTATAAAGAGCTAAAGAGAGAGCGAGAGGGGGCAGTGGCGGAGAGAGGATGGAGAAGGAGGAGAGAGAGAGAGAAAATTGTGGAAGAGAGGGTTTGAGAAAGAGAGCATAAGGGAGAGACATTTGAGAGAAAGAAAACAAAAGGATAAACAGATGGGGGAGGAACGAAGAAAGTGAGTGGGTGAGTAAATTGACGATA
>JAUKPP010276527.1:0-10902 GCA_032273245.1 Phyllaplysia taylori | reverse complement strand
ATGGGGGTGGGCAAATTTGCGACAGCGACTCCTGTCTTCGTCAGGCCCCCAAAAAATAATAAATAAGATAACAAAAAGAATTGAAAGAGGCATGCATAACGCATAACACGAATTTTGCGGGGTATAACGTTTGGAGACAGGGTCAGGGAGGGGACTGATGAGGGAAAGCTTAGACGAATTGAACATCTCGATAGCGAAGTCGTAGGGTAAGCTTGGCTTTGGACATGAGAGCTCCAATCTACAATAGCTTTGCTAGAATGATTTGTCACTTCGTCTAACATAACAATGTGAGTGAACTCTTTAGGTATTCAGCATTCCACTCACTGTCAAAGTTAAGACACAAAACTACAGTCGAAGCTTTTTCAGCGACCACCTGTTCAAGACGACCACCTCCAAAAACACCAAAAACGACCACTTTCCATCAACTCCTAAAATACATTTCTTTTAAATTTTGTTTTTCTCTAAGATGACCACCTGTCTGAAGCGACCACTTTTTTTCTCCAAATTGGATGGTCGTCTTTGACAGGTTTGGCTGTAAAGGTCTCTATCAGACTTCAAGGTCACGACTGATGAAGGAGTATTGTAGTGCACTGCAATAATACCCGCTGCCTGAAAGCATCCAAACAACCTAAGAGGTTTGAGGCTCTGGTCCGTGCACAACTTGTATGAACGAGTTTCGAGTTAGTCACTCAAGTCAGTGCGTTTCCCCCCATTTCCCCAGCGTTCCAGGGTTCGCCGTGTCAATAGAAGATGGAGGAGTAACACTTGATGGAGCTGGGGAATTACTAGAAACCCCTGAGATATTTGCACACTTTTAACATCAGACCCATCACATCGCTCCGCACTTCATTCTTTCGGGCAATCTGGTGTTTCTGTGCCTTCTGACCCTTTTCCTCAAATACGCGCAACCAAGAGCGCGCACACAAATGTCTGAGTGAGCACCTGCAAACAGATATACTTAAACTTACACAGGAAGTCACCAACATACGAGACTGGCAGTATCAACCTTTGAAAACAATACTGGTGACAATAAATAAATGGTCGTCCAACTAGGGGACGGGAAAATGGGTGTGCCACCTCTGGACTCAAAGAGGCAGGGGAATGTAGTCTAACAATTCAATGCACCGTGACCATAACAACATTAATAATTAGCCATGTCTAAAGACAAACATAACAATCAATAAAGCGTCTTGACTTAAGTGATACCCTACTCACTAACTCAAGAATTCCTCACTAAGGAACCCGGGTCCTTAGAATAGAAATTGGCACAGGAGGAAAAATTGCGGTGCATGTTACCAAAGGTGCTAAATTTCACTTTAATGTTGCTATTTTCAGATTTTTAGAAAAATGTCCTTCAATTTAATACCACACACAAGAGGTTTTATCACAAATATCGCGACTCTATCTTCGATCCAAAAGTGTCTCGTTACTTTTGATGCTAAGTATACTATGACCTTTTGAAAAACTTCATGAGCTTGTTGGAATACATTTCACAACCGGCACTGTGGTTTAATGGTTAAGCTCTTCGCCTATCACGCGGAGGACGTGAGTTTGAGGCCCGCAGGCGTAGTTTGTTTGATCGAGTATCTCCGTTTTTCTGCTGGGACATTGTCCCTCTCAGCCCGGGTTGGCCCTGACAGGCAGGTTCGAAGTCGCTCGTCCCTTAAATGACCTTACAGTGTTGCAAGGGACGCTAAGCCAAAGCCAAACTAAACTACATTTCACAATTGAGCTAGAAATCGGGAGGAATCTATGCAGAAAGCTTAATTATTGTGTTGGTCATTTTTGTTCATTCAAATATCGAATCTGCTTCACAATCCCATTAGATGTGGATTACCTCTACACACTTTGAAAGAAGTATTTTATGCCCCCTTCCCATTATCCGCCAGGCCCTAATCTACTCTCTACAACTGTGAGTCGGTAAACTTGACAGATCGCCACATGTCCGGAGTTAGTTGTAAGGTCTGCACAGCTCAGATGAAAGCCAGTTATTTACTAGTTGGAGCGACCGCCCAATGGGATATACCCACCCTAGAGCTATTATCATCGCCAGCCAAATGATGGACCCTAGGGAGATGTGTCAGCATTATGGCTTACTCACATGCATTCCTTTTCTACTCTCTCTTTCTCTCTCTCTCTCTCTCTCTCTCTCTCTCTCTCTCTCTCTCTCTTTCTCTCTCTTGATAATATGCCGGTGGCTGATAATAATTATATTGTATTATATACTCTCCAGTTTTCAACATGGTCACACTTCTGTGTCCCTCTGCTCTCAGGAGTTTCGGGACTGTTAAACTTCTTGGGTTTTTTTGTAGTAGGGGTTGGCGGTGCAGAACATTATAACAATGATACCTTTCTGCGTTAGGATTTTCGGGGCTGTTAGACTTATTGGTTATGTATTCTACTTTATCTTTTTGATAGGAGGGACTGCTGTAACAGAAAATTTTATTAATGACATTATAAGCAAACTGTTTAATTGTTTTTTTATTTTCGTACCTATTTGAGACAATGGTTTCTATTGCTTCATTTGTTTCGTAACATCCACGCAGAAATGCTTTGATCCGATTTTGACGTAATGTAATATTATAACAGTGTCCTGGATGTTTCAAGTTTTGTTACTTTCAACCGCACTTGAAGCCATTATTGCTATTTTCATATCTACAAAAATCAATTTTGTCCATTTTTGTGTCTATGGGGAAATCAAATGGGCCCTGTAAAATGTGAAAGTCATCTGTCCTAGTATTGTACAATATTAAATTATTAATTTTATGTCCAAACATTATTGTTTTCTGGTCTATTTGATTATAAGGAATTAGATTGCAGTAGGCATCTGTGCCATCTAAATACAATTGTCTAGATAATAGTGCATGCATCTAAAGTACGAGCTATGGCCTGTCTTTTGTCACCCAAGTGAGTTTTTCTAAGTTTTGTTATCAAGCTTCGACAATCAGAAAGGCTTGGAAAACTGAGAAGATGAAGTTATAAGGCCAAACTGCTTTGAAGCCGCACAAAATTATTCAAAGCAGAATCACCCATAGCTGCTCCTCTTGTGCTAAACTCCGTTGATACAGTATTGGCCTACTACAAGGCCTGCAGGAAAGGGCCATGTGGTATGTGTTTTAGGATATACAGGGTGTTTTTCATTTTTATTGATCGATTCTAAACTTGGAATAACTCGAAAACAGTAAGAGATAAAAGTAAACGGTTTTCTGCACACCATTCTCTGGCCATTTAAGTTTTGTTTGGGATACTTGATAAGATTATGATGATAGAGACAGAATTTTTAAAAAGGAGTTAACGGAACAAGGCCGTTTTAGGTCATGGCGTCATAAGAGCGCAATGATACACCAACAAGAAGGACTGCTAGGAAACATTATAAGGCAACAAAAAGATTGTTAAAACTGCTTTTCAAAAACTAATGATGTCCACTAACCGCTGACCTCATGTTTCACTAAAAGAATTTTGTGGTTTATCGTTTGAGGTTAGAAAGCGATGGATGTCTTTGGTGGTATCAAATTAATGAAATCATCTTTTTCATTGATCGGGCACCATGCACTTCGCAAATACAGTTCCTACTATCTTTGTTATCTTCATACGGACGTTTCTGATGACGCAGCTGTCTTTTGTGAGTCGATGTCCCTGTTTCTAAAGCCTCCAATGAAACTTCCTTTTCCTTTTCAATAGTGTCAGGTTGTTATTCATTTATTGTGTACTTTCATTTTTTTTTCACAAAAGATGACAATGAAGAACCTAGGTTATATTTACTTTGAGCAATGGGATGGAAAAAAGATATTTCATATCCCAAGGAATTCGAATAAATGTAAACGTTTCAGTTCCTGCTTTTACTAGAACACTTTTTGGACGAGAGAAACCCCCAAAAGACTTCGATCGATGTCCGAATACAAAACAAAAAGTATTCCCTTGGTAGTTTGTCTTGACTTTGTGGGGAAAAGATTACCTTACTAAAGCATACCATATTGGGACAGCAGCTGCAGAATTTCTCTGCTTAAATATGAGAATTATGCCACTCATAGAGTTTCCGAGCAGTCATTTTGTTTTGGACGCTTTAGAATAATTTAATATTTACATGTAGGGAGCGATGTAGCTAAAATGTATTTATTAATTTTTATCTTTTATTCGTTCATGCCTCTGGCATAGAATAAGACTGATATAACAATTTGTTTTATTTTCAACATATCATAGCAACAATAAAAATCTCAACTGATCAAATATTCATATTTGTAAGGAATTCGTCTTTCCACAGACGCTGACAGTTTCGGTCTTAGGCTAGAAATGGCACATGGTTATTTCCACTACAAATCCAGTTTTCCCAGACAGACAAGACAACACCCAGACTCCCACCCGTGCGTCACCTGTCACTTCTATAGAAAATGCAATATATTGTAGCCAGACTTAATGATAAGTCCTATACTTCAACTCAGCTTTTTATATACATCCTTAGGGATCAAGACGTATTTTTACGTGTTTTTTCTATCTATTTAACCCAACAATCTAGTATTTACTAGGACAGCCACAGCTTTCTATGTGGTTAAACAAGCAATAAAGCAGAGAAATCACAAACCTCAATTCCGGTAATGCATTTCTACTGGCATTCTAATTCAAGCAAAAATGATAATAATACCAAATCCGATGTGAGGTTATTGCAATGTATTCCAAACTGCTTGATGTCTGGTGGAGATTGTCTCACAAAATGAATCGCGTTTTTCATTCGTCAATATTTCTGTCAGATCTGTTATCGCGTCTACAGTACAGCCAGATGTATCCGAAGTTTTCCAAAGCAAAAATCTTGAAGCTCGTATCAGGACATTCAAATAAAATCCATCATGACTGTGGTCGCTCATTCCATGATAAGAAATCAATTTCTCGTCGACCCAAATTGGACACGTATTTGCATGACCATAAAACTTCTATTAAGAATTTATTGGCAGGGCATGGTAACGAGTTAGGCTAGATTTCATATAAAATGCTTCTTTGATATTTGGTTATGCCTGGAGACGTGCATTGATTAGATCTCGAGCGGTTTGCAGAGTAGTCGCACCATCATCAGATTATTGCTGCCTCTGGGAAGTCAGATTCCTCGGTCTCCGGCTCTTTCAGACAATGTAGTGATATCGAGAGAAAGATACGAATTCCAGTCTTCTTTTCTTTTACTTGAGTAGTGTACGTTATTTAATC
Organism: Phyllaplysia taylori; assembly: GCA_032273245.1. Classification (NCBI taxonomy): domain Eukaryota; kingdom Metazoa; phylum Mollusca; class Gastropoda; order Aplysiida; family Aplysiidae; genus Phyllaplysia; species Phyllaplysia taylori. The sequence continues at coordinate 5,709 of JAUKPP010276527.1, read as the reverse complement.
CGTGAACCTTTCAATGCAATAAGAACATATTATTTGCAAAAAGTTTCTTTCGTTAAAAATATCATTACCATTTAAAAGCCTCCTTTTTTCTACCTACACATATATTGGAAAACTAATTTCTCTTTTCATCCTCCTATTCTATGAGGTTAAGCACAAAGCGAACGAATTGTGGCTTAGTTGCTTGAAAACTTTAGAAGTAAAAGTGGATGTCCATGCTCAGCAAAAACAGAACATTCAGAAGGGGTTATAACGATTTTGGATTTCTATGGAAGTGACTTGACCCAATATGCCATTGAGGCAAGGAAAGTCTAATGAATTGAACGGACGTTTCACTAGTATGACTACAGCGTCTAATCAGTCCCCAAAATTCATCTAAGAATCCTGACCGTTTACTCTCATACTATAGGGTCAGTCTTCTGCCAATTCAACTGATTGATATTTTTTATTAACAGAGTATTTTGCTGTGGGGTTGTTGTTGTTGTTTTTACCTGGAGCACAGTGACCTTATGATGTATGTTATAATATGAATATGTTCAAATTCTTATTCTAAAATCATCACCATCATCATCATCATCACCGGCTGGTCATTTTTGAGGCTTTGTTTCCTGAACTGTCATTGCTTCCTGAAAAATGGGATTAAAGAACTCTCTTTAAAAGCTATGCTTTTCCCTCGACTTGCCTTCACTCCCAGTTCTCGGCATATCTCTCATACCACTCATACTTCAGCAAGTCAAGCCGGTCAATCTCTATGGTGTTGACCACAGTCTCGAGAGGGATGGACGTGTAGTCCAGTGACGTTATGGTAATATAGATATGGCCACAATTATGAGAGCGCCACGACCCTCATCCCACAGGTCGTGCCCCACGGCAACCATGGGAGAGAGAGAGAAAGAGAGAGAGAGAGAGAGAGAGAGAGAGAGAGAGAGAGAGAGCTTTCATCCAATTCCAGGAGGTGGCAGGCCGAGTTGGCGAGGGATGTTGGGCGTCAATCTTTTGTCTCACCCTGAAGCATGCATCGACTATTTCGTGATCGATAGCCGAAGTTAAAATACGAACATACATAGGGAGTGGTAAAGAAATAGATTATTGTTTTTGAGGCCCCTATAGTAAGGTTATCTGGTGCACATAATATTGATTGTGTTACTGTCAAATTTAAATGTTGGAAATGTCGCTTAATGTCGAGCTGTCTTGGTTCTGAGACTGGGTTGATGGTCTATGTCTTTTCATTGAAACATCTTGTGTTCTTGATTAGTCTGTATTACCTCCTCTCGCCCCCTACCTCTCTCTCTCTCCCTCTATCTGTCTGTCTCTCTCTCTCTATCTCCCTCGTTTTCTCTTTCTCTCTCCAGCTCTGAGGGATGGGTTGGGAGATTTGGAGGGGGGATAGGAGGGGGGATAGGAGAGGGTCTTGTAGAAATTGGACGCTGATTTCGCAGACCTGGCCTTTTAGATAAAGTTATCGCGTGGTATTGGGGAGCGAAGCGCTACTAAAAACCTATGTTCTCTCCTCTCTCTCTCTTTCTTTCTCTGTCTCTCTCCTTTTCTCTCTCTCCTTCTCTCCCTTTCTCTCTCTACTATTCTATGTATCTCCTTTTGCGTCTTACTCAATCTTTTTCATGCGTCTCTCTAGCATACTCTTTTGCGGGCCCATTTTCTCACTCTCGCTCCTCTCACCCCGCCTTTGCATTCCATCTCATAACAATTTAATTATTTCCTCATGGTGAGCCCAGCCTTCCCTTTTACTATTTTTCACCAGCAAAGATATTAAAACAAAATACTTCTGGTTTTGATTTTGAAGAGACAAACAAGTTCAAGAATAGATAGGTGTTCAAAATGGTAACAACAGAATCCAGTAACTCGATGTACACCGGGTAATGTGTAATTTCACACCACGTCTTCCGAAGGACAATAAGTGATCGAATTGGACAAGTAGCAGGGGTGAGGGTTAATGTAAATTAAAGAGGGGTTTCCATGGGCACCGAACGGGCTCCTTAAGGCAGTAACTCCCCTCATGTACTTAGGGAAAGGAAACTCGCTTTGTCTTTCTCTTTCCTCTCCCTCTTTTCTCTCCCTCTTTTCTCTCCATCTTTTCTCTGCGTCTTTTCTCTCTCCCTCTCAGGCAAAGTAATGGCGGGATAAAGAAACTTAAAAGATCTCGGGTAAAGAGAGGAGGAAACTACGGGGGTGTATTCGCGCTCCTCGCTCCTTAATGTGTGTGTCATGATGTTGATGACGTCAGTCTGTTGTTGTTTGTTGCCTTTGGTTCTTTCGAAATTTGCAGAGATTTACGGTCCGTTTAGAAGTGGGCCACTTCGGCCCATATTGTCAAAGCAAACCTGTACTGAGAGGGGCACTATAGTGCAAAGACGGAAATACTTAAATTGTTTTTTAATGGCGCACATGAGCATCAAACTTCCGAAAAAGTAAAAGTCATTTTTTTTTAAAATGTAAAAAATGTAAAATTCGTCAAAGTCATTAAAACAAACAAAACGAGATGTGAGAGGAAGAGCAGCTAAAATAACAGACTAAACGATTTATATTTATCGCTTCATCAATCACCTACACTCAAAACAACATTATGGAATAAAGATTACATTTATAGTGGTCACTGGAAGCCAGCCTGGACCGGCAAACAACATGCTTTAACGCCGTTTCTTTCATCCCAAGATTTATGAGCACTGACAGATCTAGACGGCGCGATGTCTGAAGAATAACTCATTTCCAGTACAGGTACGGAGCAAAGCACACACGTGGTGTCGGTGCTCTAGTGGTTAGGCTGCCGGATTCGTAATCGGAAGGTTGCGGGTTCGAATCCCGGCTAGGGGCCCGACGTTGGGTCCTTGGGAAAGGCATTTTACACGAAGTTTCCTCACTTCACCCAGGTCTGAATGGGTACCCGGCTATAGACAGTGTAAGATCTTGTTCGTACGTTAGTGTTTGAGCGCTTGTAAAATGGCTGCTTGCACTGTATGCTTCCCAGGAAGTTGAGAAGGTTTCTGAGTGACTTGGTCTGCTGGGGTAACAATAATTGTAAAGCGCACAGAGCCAGAATTGGGATATGTGCTATATAAATGCAATCTATTATTATCTTGTTGTGTCCATCCTTTCTGGGCAAACTGACACGATAACGTTTCTTTCTCTCTCCTCTCTCCTGGCTAGACATATGGTAATTGTGTTAAGGTGTGAACGCTTACATGAGGAAGATTTCATGCTGGACAGCAATTCAGAGCTATGTTTCCGAGCAGAGAAGGGCGTTGTGCAATCTAAGGGAATTTGCTATATTATCTCTATTTACTCTCTTTCTCTATTTCTCCCTCTCTCTCTCTCTCTTTCTCGTTCTCTTCTTTCTTTCTCTCTCACTCTCTTTTTCTCTCTTTCTCTTTTTTGTTGTTGTTGTTTCTCTTTTAATCTATTATTTTGTATTTACATTCTCTCGCTCTGTCTCTCATCGAATTTTTTAGGGTGTTTTTTGTGTTTTCACATTCGGTGCGTGTGTCTTTATGATTGTTACCCCCCCCCCTCCTAGCCTTCTCCCTCTCCATCTCTGTCTCTGTCTGTCTGCCTCTCTCTCTCTCTCTCTCTCTCTCTCTTTCTCTCTCTCTCTCTCTCTCTCTCTCTTTGTGTCTCTGTTTGTCACGTCTTTCCTTAACTCATTTTGGTAATCTCTCTCTCTCTCTCTCTCTCTCTCTCTCTCTCTCTCTCTCTCTCTCTTTCTTTCTAACTCTATTTCTAAATCTTTTTCTCTTCGTCCTTTCATCTCTCCTTCCCTCCCTCTCTCTGTTTCTTCTCCCTAGAGACAGATCTGCTCACCCCATTTTGCCGCAAGCTCAGCTGAGCATCAAACATTATGAATCTTTTATCACTATAAGCGCTTGATGTGGGAGGAGGGTGCTGGTCTATCCGAACCCAATCCAAATCTGCATTTTACAGGTGGCAGCACAATCATAATACTGAAACTATGACACATGATAATGTGTGAAGCATAACACCCAAACCTATGGCTGCATCCATCATGTCAGCAGAGTGTTGTATTGACGTGCGTTGAAAATGGACCGTGGCCGTGTGCATCAAACTAGGCGTAAGACCTTACGACTGCTTACAAAACTACACCCAGGTGTAAAGAATTATTCAAATTCACAAAACACTTGCAAGTCTACGCTTTGTGTATATTTCCTTTGTTGGGAAGTTACAATACAAAAAAACTTACGCCAGTGGTGGAGGTCTACTAACGAGACTTACATCGTGCGTAGCCGCCAACTTTCATGCATACATGTCAAACATTCGTCATAAATACATCTAGGTGTAGCTACAATTTTAACCTACTAGCTCGTACAACCAAGTTTACGAGGGTTTCATGCATACTGCCAGTGCTTTTTAAACTGCATATGAAAAAATGCTAACCTAGTAGTAACCCGTAGTTGAACTCTGCTCAAAGGTAAACGGGGTTTTTGTCGTTCTATACAGTCTCTGGAACGGAAAAAATTCAGTTACAAAACAAAAATTGCCGTACATCGCTTGGCTTTATCAAATTTTGTGAATTTATTTCCCAAACACACATACCTCCTCGCCCTACCTTCTCTTCTACATCTTATCCTTCCTCCGTCTCTTTGGTGGTATTACTTTAGCTAAGTGTGCTGCTCCTTCTGTTGAAACAGATGCTTGTATGCTCAGCATCACCTGCGAATTGTATCAGTTTTATCACTGCAATATTCATCCCTGTAACTTCCACATGATTTTTTGCCCTCCCTCCATTCTACACACACAAGCACACACACACACACACACATACACACCAAACACACACACAAACACACACACACACACACACACACACACACATTCACTCACCCACACACATATTCTTTCTCCTCATCCTCAGATCGGCCACAGTGTGTTTGTACGTGACCAATGACCGCTTCACTCAGGCCCTGGAATTTACCAACCGGACAGTAACCACCAACATTGATGACGTGGACAGATATCTTGAAAATACCGTTGATGTAAGAGACATAGCTGTGAAAGTAATTTGAGAAAGAATCAAAACGTTGGTTTTTTCGTGTGATTCTGCAAAATCTTTACTTGCTTCTTTAGTTAGTAAAATTAGCCTGAAATGGGATCTTAATTTGGCTTGGTTACCAATTTTACGTCCCTTGCAACATAATTTATTTAAGAGACGGACTTCTTCGACCCACCAATCCGGGTGCTAAACGTACGCCCAGAGTGGCCGCTACTCGGTGCCGCGTGCAACTCCTATGCAAGTTGCTTGAAAAATTGTGTAGCGAACAAATTTAAGACAACAATAAATACGTTGTAGCACCCAGAGTAGACGTAGGCTGGTAATATTTTGGCCAAATATGCCCCGACCTTGAACAAAGTGTTTCACAGCTCGTTTTATTATTTTTTAAGGCAAAATACACAACCTTTCTCACAAGTAAAAATCTAGAAAAATATAATGGGGGAAAATATTTTTTTTTAGCGGAATAATGGCTTGCCATGGACCTACAGGGTGTTTTTTTTTATATCGATCAATTCTAAACTGGATTAACTTAAAGATGGTAAGAGACAGAACCATTCTGTTTTCTACCGAATAATCATCATTCATTTATGTTTTTTTCTGGTACCAAAATCAGCAGATTTCATGAACACACTGTGCGACAGCGCCAGTTTGCGTGGACAGGCCTCGATTTTTAGCGCGCAGAAATGACGCTA
>JAUKPP010276516.1:0-10903 GCA_032273245.1 Phyllaplysia taylori | reverse complement strand
TAAACTAAAGTTTAGTGATATTTATAAACAGTAATCAGGCAACCCATTATAGGAAATGTTCAAGTAAATACAAGTAAAATTTCCGATACTTTGAATTACAATTACTTCCAGAATCGGAAACACATTGTGGTTTTTTTTTTAATGTTTCGTATTATTATATGGCTAAAATAATTTAATTTTTACCGCGAAAGGCACATCTCCGGATAATGTACCCATTTTGGGACTTCGGGACCGACGGCTCGATTTCGGGGCATTCCCAAAAAATTCGCAACAATTGGCAAGCCTGATAGTAGAAGTTTCTGCAAATGATTGAAGACACAACTAACGAAAGCTAATTTTGCTATCTGAACAGAAATGAATAGAACGAATAATAGGTAGAACAAACTGGAATATACTAGTAAAGAATGATTAGCTCAGACAGAGATGAAACCTGACAAGAAATACTTGGTCCAGGAGTAACTGAAAGGTTTCCCATGCAAAAAATGGAGAAGTTTTCACCAAAAACTTCAGTCTCAGCATGTCGGCACTTCAATTGTAGCAGCATTCGTCTCTACAACTTGATCAACTTATACATCTTCCAATGTTGTAGATCAAAATTCCCTCAAATTCTCGTCTTCCTCCATCTGGTGCAATTTGCAACTATTAAAAAACTAGCCGGTAAAAGAAACTTTAAATTTTCACATCCACAAATTCACCAAGGAACATTTAAAAAACTCACGAGTGGTGCAAATTTGTGAGTATTTCACGCACTATTTGAATTTACTACACTTCTTCAGTTTAGGGATAGCTTGACTCTGCATCCCAGAAACAGCTGGTTACAGAGGTTTTATACCCGCCAGTTAGAGAGGTTTTATACCCGAATCAACGGACAGAAAAACTCAAATACATATAATTCTTTAACACAATGTAATCGTGTCATCTTGTGAGTATACAATGAAGAGCCTAATCACTAAACCACCGACATTAGCTCAGGGCAAAAAACCATCCTAGGCAATGGTGCCTTTTATAATAAATATCTAGATGTTGTATGAGAAAAAGAAACAAAGGGATACGAAATAAAAATAAAATCTCAACAACATCTACAGCCTTATATAACCACTGGGATGTACAAAAATTACTCTAGGCTGCAATGTGGAGATCATTTCAGGAAAGGGCACACAAATGGTGATGTTTCAAACTCTCTGTCACATACGCAATGAAAAAACACTCGAGTGATGGGGGCGCGAGTGCTGCACATGAAGTGAATGGAATAATCTGAACGCAAGATACACACAAGTTCTTGTACTTAACAAATAGAAAATGAACGTATTTCATCTAAATTGTCTCTATTTCATAGTTTGGCGCATCAGGCTGTCCCTTTGTCAAATTCACCGACAAACGAAAATGGCCAACATGGAACTTGTCTCCAAGCCAAACCAAACAGACCAAGATTATTTGGGGCAATCTACAGAGATCATGATTTCTAAGATTCAATACAAAGAGACCTGGTTTTGAAAACAATAGGAAAAGGCCAGGAATTTTTAGAAGCAATAGAAAGAAACTGATATTTCCGAAACAATTGAAAGAATCCGTGATTTTCTATCAATCTGAAAACTGGACTTTGCGAACTTCCGAACAAAGTGATTAAGCAAAAAAACTTGTGAAGAAAGCCAGTTCCAAAGACCATGAGTATGACAAGCAAGATGTTGATCCAATGAGTGAAAAAGTCACATTAACACTTTGCAATTCGCAGCATTAATTTTCATTAAAGCTTAAAATCTAACATCAGACATAGAATCGTAATACAAAAGTGCATGTCCGAAATATTTCTGTCTAAGGTTGAATTCACAGTTCTATATGTAAACAAATATTTCTGTCTAAGGTTGAATTCACAGTTCTACATGTAAACAAATGGAAAATAAAGAAAGTCATCAAGTTCAAATGGAAATGTGAGAGAAAAAAAAGCGTCCGTGTTCCTCCCTCACTCACACAAGAATCACAATGCGACTTACAATGATGATGAGGAATGAAGCCAAGGTATACACACAAGATGAAAAAGGTCAGGTGAGTGCAGGTGACATATGACAGTGGTGCACAATCAGTTGTGAAACTCTCAGCCCAGGCCAGAGAAACATGTGAAAGTAGTGATGACAAAGTAAAACCTTTAAGTTGGTTAATGATAACAACTGAATTGTTTAAGTAAATTAAAAAAAGAAAAGAAGAAGAAGAAGAAAGAAACAAGTCTAAGCACAAAAAGATCAAATTTCCATATAGTCATATATATAGATAGATAGATAGATATAAATGTATTTGACAATGCAAGTGGGAAGAAAAAGCAGTATATGTACACAAAAAGTCTTCTCAATTCTTTTTTTGTTTTTAAATCTGAAAATATCCTCGGATCGGTCAATGGTTACATCACAGATACTCAATAAACAAAGCATACCTTGTAAAAATAGACCTGTGTGCACAAACAATGAAGATAGGCGGTCCAAGTGAACAGTAAAAGTTTTCATGAAAAAACTTCTTACAACTGTGAGTAACACTTAAAAATCCAGAAACAAAGAACTCCATTTACCCGGCTATAGACAGCGAACGATCTTGTCCGTATGTTAGTGTTCTAGCCCCTGTAAAATGGCAGCTTGCACTGTGCGCTTCCCAGGAAGTTGAGAAGGTTTCTGAATGACTTGGTCTGCTGGGGTAATAATTGATTGTAAAGCACACAGAGCCTGCTTTCAAGCAGGGATATGCCCTATATAAATGCAGTCATCATTATTATTATTATTATTTTCTAATCTTATCAGGTCGCCATCACGTTTTCTTTACACTGTTACAGTGCAATGCCTTAGGGAACATCTTTGGAGAATGATTGATCTATTACTAACTTTCAACAGAGGTAAAAGACCATTTGAATTTTCAGCTAACAAAAAAAATTGTTCCATCTCCAGTCAGATTACAGCCACGAGACAGTGAATAATGTCATAAAGGTACTAAAATTTAAAATCTATCATTAAAATTAGCCACAGAAATATGTTTTTATATAAGGTGATCTATATGAGCCATCTTTGTTAAAAAGAGTTCTGTATTCTGTCAAAAGTTATTTGTGAAAAATGTTACTTTTGAAATGGACAGCCAATTGTGAAGCAGAAGAACATACATGACATACATGACGACATACATGACGACATACATGACGACATACATGACATACATGACATACATGACATACATGACATACATGACATACATATGTACATGTACTGATGTGCTTACATCATAAACAGAAAGCATGGTCAGTGAGTTTAGTCGCTCTGAGATACATTTGGAAACGAGGACAGAACCCGTAGAGCTAGAAAAGCATGTAACGTCAGACCGATAGAGAGAGCAGAGAGGCGGTCAGCACAGGAGATCAGACTGAAGACATGGTGTTTTGCCATGATGCTAACACAGACTTTGCCTGCACAGGGATATGAGAAGGGGAAAGAAAAAGACAATCAGAAGCTTTGGAATTTCTCACTCTCTCCAGCTTTCATGTTTAAAAGTTTTTAAGTGTAACAAAGCATAAAAACTCCATCAGCACAAATGTGATCTGTTATACTCAAGAAGTGTCAACAGATTCAAACTTATACATACTATCTAATTTGGGCTCATCAAAGGGTGGACACTATGGTCGCCAAAGGACATTCTGCTGTTGAGAAGAACAAAGCATGGTGGTGATACCGCATGAAAGGCATTAAGTTTTAACTCTAGTTTTGGGCTTGTCTGTACCACATAGAAGGACTCACAAAAATAAGTAGGCCTATATATATATGTGTTGTGCATCTAATCCACCGGTCTTGGCTACAACTAACCAATCTCATTGTCATCTGTCATGTAATGCTTTAGTGAGACCACACGATTGCATCTAAATTGAAGGGCGTTTTTCCAAAACTTGGTATTTGCATTTTCGCTGAAAATATAGTTAGCATGACTAGAGGTGTCTTTATCTTTTATAGACTTTTGACCCTAAAGCTTGAAGGGGTGCAAAACCCTGTAGTTTCTTTTTTTTTTTCAACTCTAGAAAATAAGTTTTGCAGTAATGAGAAGCTTATCGGGCAAGGCAGAAGGCTGATTTTCTAAGAACTTCCCAGAATGCAAAGAGATGTACTAATTTTTTTAAAAATGCTCTTCATTTTGTTCCTAATTCTATAAACAAATTTTCTTAAAGCTATCTCTATGATTTAAAATCAGGAATTGATTGAAAAAAGCATGGAATGGTGTAATTCAGGATACATCTGGTCCTATTCCCACCGCAAATTTAAGCCTCCTTTACCTTCGAGAGCCAGCTCACCTCTTTTGACAAGCTGATAAGAAGATGAAACTAAATAAGAACAATCTTCATTGAAACACATTCCCTCATTAATTTACCAGCACAACTAGGTTAAAAAACAAAAAAGTGAGAGTTCAATATTTTTTGTCAATGTCAGAGACTGTCAGAAAATGCATGTAGCTCAAAGTAAAGTCATGAGAACTGGCAACCCTGGGTAGGGTGCAAAGACGGACCATCACAACACAGAAACACAGAGTGGTGAGACACACCTTAAAGGGGTGAGACACACTTTAAAAGCGTGCAAAACCTTCTTCATACGCCTTCACTGGGGGAAATGAAAGTGCATACTGTTGCATGTCACATAAAGAAACTATAATAGATGATCCCCAAGGCAAGCTCAATAATACACTTGCCAGCGAGCTTGAAACAAATCTTTTTTGTGGGAAAAGTCAATTTTGTTTTCTCGAAAACCCGGTTGAATTGACCTGCCTATAAGCTGTTGAATGGCTTGGGATAGACAGAAGGATGCAGATTCAGAAATCTGGAAAATGTCCATATTCATCAGGGAAAAATACCTCTGATATATAATGGAGTCCTCATAGACAAAACGATTCATGTCATGGTTACATTTCAAGTCGAAGTTTGATTTGAGTTTCTTAAAGTAACATTTTAAAGCAACGCTAAAAAACGAAAATAGAAAAAAGTGAAAAGTAAAAGAGCAGATAATTTGACTACATATTTCAGTTGGAGAAATGAAGAAAGCCACAAACATATCAAAGGTGCAATTCTCAAGTTTACAGATCCGTGATTATTGGGTGATAAATTGCTAGCAGTGTACAAACTGTAGCCTGTTATTCAAACTTGTAATTCTTAAGAAGAGGCTCACAAGAGAAGAGCCCAGAAGAAATATGCTCTACATTTTACACTCAAGTGTAAATCCAGAAGTGTAGGGTAATCAAGATCTATAAAGCCAAAGCTGACTTAAATACAACTGAACGATTCGCTTTTCTACATTCGTTGCAAAACTTTGTGCAGTAACATGACACCAGAACACAGACCTGTAAGAAGTCCGACAATTGTCGGATTTCCGACAAATTTACCGCGATTCAAAGTTCCCACAGCTTCTTACAGGAGGTGACCATTTGACTTTCAACACTTGGTTGTGCGGCCCGGCAAAATTTTCAGACAGTTTTGTTGGGGCCACTTACAGGTCTGAGAACAGTTTGAGCAAGGCAGGATCGGGATACGGCGTGAAAATCCTCAGAGTTTTCCCACCGACTTTCAGCCACCAACATCTGACTTCTATGGACAAGATTGGTTCTGCTTCTATTCCGTTTCCTCGCGTATTTACCCTCTACAGGATTCATCTCATAAGTTTTTAATCACACAGCTTTTTGGATCTTCTCTAAAGTCTCTCTTTCAGGCAGAAAAGGTCAAAGTATGTAGCCTTTCTCTGTTGCTTTCAATAGAGACATTTAGTGAAAAACTTCCACAAACTTTGCAGTGCCAGACTGGAAAAGATGACAACACTGACAGAGAGGGAGGAAATTTGCCCAATAAAATTGTTGATTGTTTAGCAAAAAGGCGAATATTGTACTCTAGTCCTTGTACTATTTGCCCTTATGCAAAACAACTATGAAATGCGCGACAAAAAATATGATAAATGATGATAAAAAACAACAAAATTAGAACAACAGAGCAATCAAATTGAAATATGCTTAGTCACATTCATCATAAAAAATGTAATTGTTTAAAAAAGCACAGAACAAAAACCACCAAGTCACATTAATGTACATACACATCATAATTTACATACAGGGAAAAATTGACAGTAATCATGACAGTATATTCTTCTACGTCGAGTGCGCTCAAAATATTGCATACTGTGATCTTCCTCTCATAAGGTGGGAAAGATAGGGCCAACCAACACAAAGAAAGAAGAGGCGAGGATCAGTCACATGGTGTCTGATGGTCCAATCATAATGTGGCAGACGGGGCAGAATCTTCCTACTTGTTAACCATGATTCAATGGTCCTTGTAATTTTGGTCTTCGAAGAATATTTTCATTTCGTACTGACCTAGCCAAAATGGTTGCCGTCCTAATTTTCATTCTTATTTTATAAGGTTCTTTGTAAAGCAAAAGCCTTCATTTCTAAGCAAGCATGCTATTATAATGCTTTCAATTTTCTAGAGATCTTCAATTGTTCTTACGGACCTCGCAGCCTGTAGCATTTTACATACATTGCGTGCAGAAAAAGTTTTGAGAAAAATTACTTCAAAAGCTTGATTTACTGCTGGCCTGGCTCTGACCGAAAATACAAAATGTCTAGACGATTAATTTATTTAGAAAATTGACAGGGACAATAGCGATAGCAAGAAAGATGGAGACGGAACTGCCCAGCTAGATGTTTGCCGGTGCCGGGCGCCCTGCGCTCACAGGATGATTGAAACTCTAGACTAGGGGGAGTAACTGACCACACTTCAACACATCCAGTTCTGCGTATGTCACACGAAAAAACTACCTGACCATACAAACACACAGGCGGACACACTATGAGACACACTTCTCTCAACCACTACTCCAAGGGATTAAGAGAACATTTCAAAATGAAAAAGAAAGTGTTAAAAAATGAATCTTGTGGAGACCACCATAAGGAGTGACTTGTTATCATGGTCAAGGTGAATTTAGGGAATCAAACAAAAAGTATAGTGGGTGGGGGCGGAGGGTGTTTTTGTACGACACAGAAATTGTTATGATGGGTGAGGCGGGGGGTGGGGACACAGAGGGCATAATGTTGGAGAATTGAGAAACACACTGCTGTGAAGAAAAGGAAGGGGGAGGGGGAGGGGAGGGGAACAGAGTGGGGTATGGATGAGGGTGAAGATAACGTTATGATGCGTCACTAAATCTGGGAGGTGGGGGCAGGGTGGTATTACAAACATCAAAGTTATTGTAGTAGTAGTAGTAGTAAGAGTAGTAGTAGTAGGAATGGAAGTAGGCATCATCATATATTCATAAAAACGTCTTGTCAATTTTCATAATTGGTATTTAAGTGTTACCTGAAGAATAATAGTCTACATCTTCTTGATAAAAACCTATCACAACATGTAGGCGTACGCAATAATTTGAAGGAAATGTACACGTTCTGCAGGGTCACCCGCTCACAAATATCAAATAACAACATGCAACCACACACTTGCATGCTCAAATATATATATATATTCATTATATATATATAATGTGAATCAAAAAGACATCAGCACGCAGACTATTTGAGCCGACATTCACTGCCTCTCCACCCTCCAACATGTGGCGTCATCGACTTGTGACCTTCACCTTCACAAAGGTGACAGTAGGCCCAGGCAACGTTCGCTTTTGTTGCAGGATGACGTTCAACACTTTTCACTATCACTGCCTTGCCTGCCCCGCCCCCCGCCTCACTTCTATTTGTATGTGGGAGGGGGAAGGGATGACATTCATTACTTACGACTGCCCCTATTCAAATTTATATTTGCATAGGGGAGGGAGATAAAGGAGGGGCGGGAGGGGAAAGGACGATTTATATCCGCTACTCAATACTGCTTTTCCCCCCACCGAGCTTTGTATAGAGGGGATGATGTTCATTCGTTTGAAGTAATTTAGTTTAAAAACCTTGAATTCTCTTTTTTATAAAAGCTGGTCTAGCCTGAAAGGTGATCTATACTTATGGCTTTGGTTACCAGTTTTATGTCCCCTGCAACACAGTAAGGTCATTTAAGAGACGGGTTACTTCCACCAAGTCTGTCAGGGCCAACACGGGCTGAGAGTGAAAAAATCCCATCAGAAAAAATGTAGATATAAGAGCTTAACCAATACAGCACAGCGCCGGTTTCACTGCCCCTTCCCAAAAGTAGTTTTAACCGGGAAAGGAAGGAGGGGTTGATAAATGATATTCAGCTGAAACTAACTACTACCCTCATCTTCTCCTCTCCCTTTCATCCCCCCTTCCCATCCCGATCCCTCATCTCAATCACACATTTCAAATCCTCTTTCAGAACATCATTCCAACAACAGCCCTTGTCGCAACCATCATCAGTGACTGAGTCACTCACAGTCATCATCTGTGTCACAATCATTATTGTTATCAGTTCTAAACGCAACAAAATGTCATTTCCAGCAATTTTCTTGTCAGAGTCATAAACACTACAATAAAATCTCTGTCTTATAAAACTAGAGCCACAATTTTGTGTGTACAGTCAGCAACGTTCCTACCATACGGTAATTCATAGTAATTATGTTTAAATTTTGGATGTGGGTAAAACATATGCAACATTAGAGACTTTAAAGTACTGGTGATTGTTCCTCTCTATTTTCATTGTGAAACAACAAAAATTAAGGCTAAATAAAAGCAAGATTGCCGATATCGTTTGCAGATCTTTCCTTTACAGAGCACTGGTTGCGTTATTTATTTATGCCACTGTTCCTTTCCCAGAAACAAAAACATCAAATGTTTCCCTAAGCACTGTACATCTTTAGCCAGTTGAGAATTTAATATATTTTTAAGAATATTAAGAGAAGCAACTCTTTGGAATAATTGTCCTGAGCATCAAGTCTCTTGATTTTAGTTTGCTGACTCGATGCTGTCCTAATTAGACTATATAAGAGCGTCAGTCATGAATGGTAGCAGACTTCTAGCCTCTTGGACAAACTGGAATACTTAAGGCTTTAAGGTGTATCATTAGTATACTACAGTATTTAATTGTGTTAATTGGTGAATGAAAAAAATTCCCAAAATACAGAAAAAAAACCCAGCCCATCATCAACGCGAAATTAGATGACAACAACAATGATTGTGACGAGTCTGACAACTGACACAACCTGCCACTCACATGTAGGCTTCTGCTGTTGTCTTTGACACTGTTGTCATCATTAACAATACAGGAGCCAATGAGATAAGAAAAAACAATCCGGAAATCCAGTTATTCTGACCTGCTTATAATAAGCTGTTGAATTGCTTAGGATGGACAAAAGAGTGGTTCAGATATCTGGATTTCCAGATTTATCTGGTAAATCGGTATCTCTGTATAATTACTACTAACATAACCCTCATCATCATGAATCAATCAACCAATCCATGATGCGGTAGTATTTGTGGCGGCACAATGCAGTTTTCGAAAATTGTCATGTAGGAGGAGGAGGGGACATCGTTGTGGCGGGGGTGAGGGGAGGGGCGTGAGCTGTTGTTGTTGTTGTTGTCCCGCGGCAGCCATGATGGTGGTGGTGGTGGAATTGTCTCCCCTTCCCGGAACTCAACTTTGCGTGGCAGCTTGCGGATCACACTGTAAGAGGCGCACGATGGATGGGTCACTTTTGGCGCCCTCGATGAACTCGTCTATGGACAGCCTGCCGTCCATGTTCTTGTCCATCTGCCGGAAAATCTTGTCCGTCCTCCGCTCTGGGGTGGACTCGTCCTCCGGCATTTTCATCACGGTGCCCACCATTTTGTAGATGGCCTGCGGGGGAGGAGAGGGGGAGATAGAGATAAAGGGATTGATTAACATGAAGATGATACCACTACCACTACCATTACTACTACTGCTACAGCTGCTGCTGCTGCTGCTGCTGCTGCTGCTGCTGCTGCTGCTGCTGCTACTACTACTACTACTACTACTACTACTACTACTACTACTACTACTACTAATAATCATGCGGAAACTCCCCGGTTCGATCCCCGATCGCAGACGATCTGGGTTTTTTTTCTGCTGGCATTTTTTTCCTCTCAGCTCGGGTTGGCCCTGACAGGCAGGGCCTAAGTAGCCCGTGTCTTAAATAACCTTGCAGTGTTGCAGGGGACGTAAAACTGGTATCCAAACAAAACTAATGAACGATAAAATATAACAGATTAAACTTGACAAAAACTGGGCTGAAACAAAGACGCGGTACCACACCGCTCGGACCAAGTATCGAGTCGGACATCCGAGCAAACAATTTGCGCCGTGTTGAAAAACCTCGACAAATGTTTGCACACCACTGCTGTGACAATGGTCTAATGCACTATTGATAATACCGTAACAGAATTCTCGTCGCGATTGGGAGAAGCGTTGTTGGCTTGATGCCAAGGAGAAAGAAAAAGGGGAGGAGAAAGGTTCCATTACCAGGTTTACGTCCCTTGCAGCATTGAAAAGTCATTTAAGAAACGGTACACTTCGATCCTGCGGCCGAACCAGGCTGAGAGGGACTAATCCAAGCAGAAAAACACAGATCGTCCGCATGTAGTATCGAACTCGGGTCGTTCTGATAGAAGGTCTTTCCGTCGTCTCGATAAATATGAAACATTCTAGAAATGACAGTTTGCCTGCTCCCAATAGAATTGTGTCGCAGCTAAATAACTTAGAACGATGTTGACTTTCGTGACAGCTGACGCAGCACGCAAATGGCAACTTTCAGGGACATTTAAGCCTGACATCGTGTTTAAGTAAAAACCAAAACAAGAAGAGGCTAAAACAGCTGAGGCCGACGACTCTATAAATACCTACTCCTTACTAATACTAAAATCGTGGTGCTGGGGGGGGGGGGGGGGGGGGGGGGGGGGGGGGGGGGGGGGGGGGGGGGGGGGGGGGGGGGGGGGGGGGGGG
>JAUKPP010276505.1:0-10903 GCA_032273245.1 Phyllaplysia taylori | reverse complement strand
CCCCCCCCCCCCCCCCCCCCCCCCCCCCCCCCCCCCCCGCCCCCCCCCCCCCCCCCCCCCCCCCCCCCCCCCCCCGCGTCTAAATTCTGTATACATTTTGGAGTTTTAGCTAAGGAAATTCCTTTCAGAATCTATACGCTAATCAGGCAAGGTAAAATGACAGGCAGAGTCGTTGAAAATAAAAGCAATACTGGGTTTTGAAGTTTCGAATTCAAATACCTCTACGACTCAGCTCGACTGGGTTTATGAAAATTCATTGATTTCCGATTTTATTGGACTCTGTTGGGCCAACATGGAAGTAAGCAAGAAAGCACCACTGAAGTCTCAATACTATGTAGTGTAACGTTGTCTGGGGTATGACAATTGGGCTAAAAATAGACACTACACCAATCAACCACATAGACTCTCTGTAGCTAATTACATAATGTATGTCGAGTGTTTAGTTTTTAGAATTTATGATTCCATTATATTGCTTCTCTGACCCCACAGGGGTCAGTCATTAAGCTCTAACAGGTCTTTATACAAACAAGTCATTTACCATTAGCAATACCTGCATGCATGCCATTTTAGTCTTCTTAATTTGAATTTATATATTATTATATGATATGTTATTATTCTATTATATTAATCACATAAACATTAACAACAGAAACTGTATCAAGATCACTATAGCGATGTCTCCCTCATGCTGTATCTCAAAGTCTTTACTTATAAGTTCATTCAAACATCCTCATCCTCATCGAAAGATGAATTAAAGCTTAAAGTATTCATTACACTTGAACCAATATCATCCTATGTTGTATACATGAATTAAATGTGACATTATATTGAAATATCTTTCACTAAAGAAATACCCAACACTACCATTTGTCTAATGCTTTGGCTATGGGTCTGATCAATCCAAACAAACAGTCATAGGCTTTCGTATTGCTACCAGTTTTTCTCTTCTTTGTATTTCTTCTCTCGTATCACAGTGTGCATTTCTTATCACATGTGGGAGTGACTTGTCCTCCTAGTATTGCCTTGTTTGGTTGCTCGTTGATGAAAAATTATTTCAAGCCAAAGCGGTCAACTTTCAAAATCAGTTTATTTTAGCCAAAGAAGATGGTACCTCTGTAAAAGAATAACTTCAAACTAAGATCAGTATGCTATGAGCCATAATATTTCCTGTTTGCACGCATATCAATATAAATGACCCAGCTTCAATATCGTTCTCTTACCCTTTTGGGTAACAGAACAGTATGGAAATTCATTGAGAACAAGAAAAAATAAAGAAAATAACCACTCGTTCTGGTCCTGCTTTGAGGCAAATACATAGCTCAACTGTCTATGGTGTCAAGGGGGCGGTAAAGTGATCGGATTGCCATCATAAAAGCTTCCAAAGTGAAAGATCTACTAGTAGAACACCTCAGATCTCTGAAGGAAAAATAATAATTCCAAACTCTGAACGGCAATGACAAGGCAATATTAGGTTGACTTGTGGTGTCCTTTCTCTAATTTAATATAGTATTGCAGTGTTTAAAATAAAACGAGCAGCAAACATTTGAGTACAAACACACCACACTAAGGTCAAAGTGAGGACGCGGCAGGGAGTGAATGAAGAAGAAGAGTGAAGCGTTACCTCCCCTGACCCCCACATACCACGTGACTCTTGTGCCTGTCATCAGAGATCGGAAGTACAGAGATCGGAAGTGCTGGACCAGGACAGCATGCGCAGTTCTAGCTCAGCCGGTGTCCACTCATCGCCTGCCTCCCGCGTCCCGTACCGACCTCCTGACCACGACGCTAGCCGTGGAGGCTACGACACCACCTCTTCCTCCTTCTCCTACTCCTCTCTGGACGGCGAGTCCAACTCGTGGCTGCAGCAGCAGCAGCAGAAGCTGAAGAACTTCAAGGAAGGTCGTGACTCGTCTGGTCGCACCGAGCAGGAGAAGCGTCTGGTGAATGAGCTAAGATTTGCCCAGAATAAATATTACACCCGACGCACTCAAAATGAGGAGGATGAGAGGGTACGATAGTGCATGGAACTTTAGTCGTAATCAAATATCTAAACGGTTTTTTCCTTCATACATCATAATTTCATTTTTTTATATTTTTTTTTCATTAAACGTTTTTCTACGGAAAGGCTCAAGCGCATTGACGCTCTGCGAAAGGCTTAAGTGCAATAACGCAGGAAATATCGTAGAGGATAAAGAATAGAAGTAAAGTCAATAAGTACCGGACCGGTAATTTCATTTCCTTCGTTCAAGAGGAACTTTGAGTTTGAGTCAGGACCTACTGTATTGTGGGTTTTCCTCCAGGTTTTGAGATATCCTCTCAATAAATCTCTCCCATTTTGAAACTTGCCGTCAATCGTTTGGTGTAGATGTCGTCTGACCCTGACTAGTCCCCGCATGGTATCTCGTGGGGCCCGCCTGACCTGGTCACTCCCTCCCATACCCGCCAACTCCTTAGGTCTGTATCGCATGATGGTGATGACGCTTCTAGTGTCCTAGCAACCTAGTACTGGGCAGTCCGTGTTTGCATAGGCAAACCTTTCAGACTTTTCTGCCTTCTGGATCTCTGTCCTCGTAGAAGTGTTTTGGAAATGTTCAAAAAGTGTTCTGTCTGCGTGTGAATTCACTAAAGCTTCAATCTTGTCGTCTTTGTAGCCAGACATGCGTCTGTGTCTTGATAGAAATGTTCGGAAAATGCTCAAAGGATGTTCTTGCTGCTAGTTTAGCCACATTCACTAAAACTTCACTACTGTCATCTTTTTGGCCAGACGTGCGTCTGTGTCTTCATAGAAATGTCTTGGAAAGTTTCAAATGATGGTATGTCTGCTTCTCCAGCACATTTCACTAAAAGTTCATCCATGTCTTCGTTCTGGTCAGAATTATTGTAACTGTCGTCGTAGAATTGTCTTTGAAATGCCCAAAAATATTCTGTCTTAAAGTTTAACTTACTAAACCTTCACTCCAGTCTATTTTGTGTTCGAGCTTTTGTGTCTGTCCCCATAAAAATGTCGAGGGGATGTTGTGTCTTCGTTGTGGTCGATGTCCTCATGGATGTGTCTTGGAGCTGTTCAAAAGATGTTGTCTTGACGTTTAACGCATCTAAAAGTTCATCCATGTCTTTTTGACACCGAGATGTTCAAAAAGTTTCTGTCAGCTTTTCGTTGGAGTCAGGCATTCGCCTTTATCTTTGAAGAAGCGTTAAAGGACCTTCTGTCTTGATGTTTAACCCACTAAACTTCCATTTATTGTGTCTTTGTTGTTTCATGTTGTTGTGACTTTGACGCCACATGTCATCCTAAACAGTCGTGATTAACTTTCGTGACTCCTCCGTCTTGTTCCTCTGATGTCATAACTGTGGTTACCAAATTCCCCCACCCGTTTAAGTTTTTTTTTATGGGATTTTATTTACTTCCTGATCTGTTTATTTGTTTGTTCGGTTATAATGGATTTCGTTCTGTTAAATTGTTTCATGGTTCAGTTCCGTACAATTCATGGAAATTCCACTCCCGTTCGTGTTTCCTTCCCTTCTGTCTTTCTCAATGTCAATATTTTTTTTAAAACACTTACTGTCCTGTGTTTCCTTTTCGTTGTCAGCTAGTAGGTGTAGTATGTGATCCTTGTCTGAGGAAAAGTTGCACGAGTAGTGAGGTCTGCCACTTTTCAGTTACGTGTGTCCACTTCTAGATCTTAGAACAGTTGGTTTGTTTGTTTTCTTTGGGATCTTTTGTAGATAGCATTCTGCCCGGGGTTTTATTGGTTTCAGGCAATGGCCAATTCATTGTTTTGTTTGGGATTTTTTTTTGTTTTTTTCATTAAAGTAACGGGCGGAATAGTTTGTCACGACTTCATTGAAGTTTGGCTGTATTTTTTTTATTTGGCTTTGAGCAATTCACTTATTGTGTTTGGTTTCCTGTTGTAGAACTTTAATTGTCCGCATGGTTGAGAACGTGTAGATTTTTTTGTCATGGCACAGAACTTCACAAGTACCGTAAATGTTGTTAATGGTTTTTATCCTCTGAAATTTAATTCTGATGACAACACACATTTCAGTTCAAAGGGAAATGAAAAGATATTAAATCAAGCCTTGAGTTTCGTCATTTTTTTTTATTTAAGATGGAATGTTTCCAAAATCTTTAAGTCTCATTTTCAGTTGTTTTTTCAATAAATTTTCATCATTTATTATTTTTTTTACAATCCCTTTGGCATATTCATGGATATGCATATCCGCGATGCATTTCTTTTAAAAAATTGTCAATTCCGTTTGCTCCCTCTAAATTACTTCAGGGAAGTCAGTCGATGTGAGTCAACCCCCTTTGAGTTTACCCAAAATGGCGTCTTTTATTTCACGATTATTCCCCTTGACGTCGCCACCCACCATGTTGTAAAAATGGAATGTCTTCCTAATTGACCAACCGCTGTTTGTCCGCCCGCCCTCCTCCCATCCTCCCTCCTTCCCGCCTCCCCATCAGGCTGTCATGGATTCATACAACCATCAAAACATGGTCCAGAACGGACCCCTGTCCCCCGAGCGCGCCGTCCAGTCGTACGCCCCTCCACCCCCACAACGCTCTCACAGCACCCCAGCGGTGGACGCTCCCTGGCCCCAACAGGACCAGCAGTACAACACCACCTACAGCAGCAGCTCTTACGTGGAGTCGCGTAGCTATGGCGACAAGCGGTCCAACAAACCGCCTCCCTCGCCCACCATGCAGAGGTCGCTACCCCCGACAGCCTCACAACCTCCTGCCCCTGTGCCGGCTCGTACGAGCAGCAAGGACTACATGCGGACAAGATCCAACAGCAGTAGCTCCTGGCAACAGCAACAACAGCAACAGCAACAGCAGCAGCAACAGCAGCAGCAACAGCAGGTGTTTGGGCAGCGCTCTCTTCAGAGACAGCAGAGCGATACGTTGTACGACAGAAATCGTGACGTAGAACACATCCAGCCTCGTTCTTATGGATCCACGCATAGCACGCCTCCTCACTCGCCTAGAGCCATCTCGCCTTCGGTAAGTTCCTCACACACAAAAGATGATACACCCACGAACTCACAATCACAGACCATGCTTTCAAAATAGCAATCAAGCACAGAAACGCACCTGCACACACGCATGTTTCAGTCACACACATTGACTTTAGCTCCTACTGTAGTAGTGAAAGACTTCACAAAACACCAATGACTTCTTTTGCTACACATTTGGTCAAATAACCAAATGTACCAAAAGACACAAAAACACAAAGATTAACACTTTGACTTCCATATTATATATTATATCATATTTCTAACGCTTTTCTTCTCTGCTGGGTCTCGGAGCTTTAGCTGTTAATCCATTCAGTATTTTATGTATTCTCGCTTACATATTCTGCTTGGGTCTCTATGGTTCTCTTCTACTTTATTACATATTGCAGTGGGTAAGCTTTTAATGGAACTTTGCTGACAATGCCTGAATTTATCATCAGATTGTTTGAGAGACATCTTATGTCAACAAATTTTCAGCTTTCAGTCACATTTGGTCCTTTTTTCCTTTTCGTCAATGGGACCTTCTTGACATTTTTCACTGTTATTTCTTTTTTTTAAATTTTTTACTCAAATGATTTTCCTGCACATTTTTTCTTTTCATTGAGACACGAATTTTCTCAGACGAAATGAAGATGCTTGTTTTCATACACTTCATTTCTTTACTTTTTATAATCCTTTTCAGTGACAATGTGACTTGAGTATTCCATTTTGGAGTGCACACGAAATGACATATCGATGATGTTTCTTGAAATTTGATGTCCATAGATTCAGGCAGACATCTTATCTTTGATATTCTATTTGCTTACGATGAGTAGCATCAGCCTAAGTCACCAAATGTAATAATTGGTCTATTACAGTAGATCCTTTAGTGCTGAACAGCTCTAACTTTATTACGCTGTTAGTTCAAGACCTTCTTTTCCCCTGTCCCTGAAAGTTCCCTTTCTAGTTCTCTAATAAACCCTCCCAGAAAAGGCATATTATTTCCAAAGATATATTAGACCCCTTTAGAAATTAGTATGATTTTAGTTCAGAAAAGAAACACTATGATAAGATAGTGTTTCCAAGCGTGCGGATTGGAATAAGAGCTAATGTTCGATACAAATCCGCGCTCTGACAGCTGAATGTGACAACTTTTCCAACTGCAACCGAGATTGATTTGAGTAGGAAACTTGGAATGCTATGTGAAGGAAGTTTGGGTCTCTCTGGCCTTTGTATTTCTCTTGTTTTGTAGAAATCCACGGGTGAGTTGTTGTTGTTTTTTCTTTCTAGTCTCTACATCGTTTTGTCCACAAGGGTGAAAGATTTTTACAATGTCTTCATGGTATCTGTTGTATTTTTTTTATATATGTAATTCACTATTATCACCCCCTCGATGATTTTATTGAGTTTCAAACACAAAAACCCACGGATTTTATTTATTATTTTGCACCTCTCTGGTTGTCTTATTTTGAGATGGAAAGGTTCATAGTAAGTAACCTGAAACGTTCTGACGTGGTAGCTATGGAGCGTATTACTTTTTTCTCTGTTTACTCGTAACTTCTCTGCAAATGAAGAGAGAGATAACATGGAACGATTTTCCTATCGATTACAATTGATTTCAGGGATACACATAAACGTGAGCTTTAAAAGTCCATCTGTATAATATTAATAAAAGAAAACATCTCAAACACTTAGATCTAAGTTTACCCTTGTGGACTGGCAGTGATCGAGAAAGAAAGGAAGTTATAGAAAAGAAGAGAAAAAATCTTCCTATGAAAGAGTCATCTGTCGTTGGCCAGCAAAGAGCTTTGTGCGAGCAAAGGACGATCCGTGTTCCTCCCCAGGGTCCCACCAGTGTGACTACCTACACCACATACCGCACCATGGACAGGCCGCCACAGGAACAGATGCAGAAGGTGCAGAAAGCCCCGCCCCAACAGCAGGCTCCGCCCCCTCCTCCTCAGCCAGCCCCGCCCCCTCCGCAGCAGATCAACCACCACTATATCACGGAAGTCTTTGTACATAGGACAGGTGAGGCAGAACATTGCCTTTGCCCCTGGGGTTGTCAGATTGATAGGCATGCAGAGTTGGGGGAGTGTAGGCCACTTCATAATGTAACTACAGCACAAGGCTCATTGTTGGGTTTCTACTTGAATTTCAGGGAGTTTGAAGATTTTTCCTCTATATCCAAGATGCACACTTGTTCAAGAAAAGCTAATAATGTATTTGATTTATTGTATAGGGAGAGGGGGGGGGGGGGGGGGTATTCGTGGGTTGCTTTATATCATTTCAAAGCTGACACCATCATAACAGCAGGCATTAAAAAAATGTGTGGATAATTTGTAATGTAATATTGTTCACTGACAGTTGTTTGCCCTACTGTTTAGTCCTCGGATTTGTTTTTATGTGACAAATGTTTTAAATCTCAGAGTACATTTTAAAGCAATTCGTAGATTGGCATTCATTCCATCTAAGTTTTCACCTTTTGAAAGCTACCACCTGAGAATCTTTTTCAAAAGAGAAATGAAGCAAGAGGCTGGAGCATTTTTAACTAAATTATAAAGTAAAATAGTAGAAAATTGTTCGTATCTATTAAGATATGACAACGATTAGCAACATTCGAAGTATAGCTACAATGCATCGTTTAAATTGTCGTTCAAAGTAATCAAAGTTAAAAGAAAATGGATTTTAGATGAATATACAAATACAGGGTAATAACTGGCATTGGAATTTAAAAGAAAATGAAACTTAAATATTGAAATAGAGAGAGGGGGGTAAAGCAGAAGAAAGTGTCTAGTCTGACCGCCTCTCCCTCCCCTCCACGACACCACTCAGATCTGAACAAAGACAAGACGGACAACACTTCCACTCGCCTGGACGAGCTAGAGAAGAACCTGGAGGCCGCCTCGCAGTCTATACGCTCCCAGAAGCAACCACAGCAACAGGCGCCGCCACCTCAGCGACCACCTCAACAGGTGGTGGAGGAGACAATACAGCAGTCGCAGTCTGAATCGCGCCAGTTCCAGTCCTTTTCTGAGGCTGTGAGTAGTGAGAAGTTTGTCTCAGCATCGATTTCGTCGCACCATGCAGAGAGAGGCATGCGCACTAACGACCGTGTCTCCCCGCCTATGTGGGATAATGTCCGTGTATGTATTTTGAGTTCTAACCCCAACTACTCCAGTATTTTGTTGAGTTTGCTCTGTGCACTCGCGAAAAAGGAGCCCGGTTCGTAAGACCAAGGGGAAGTAATGGTTGTTGACTTGTGAATTTAAAGAGTTGTTCCCCTTTGGTTCGGATCCAACGCGCGAGACAAACGTCGAGTTTTTTTGTTGTTGTCGTTTTCTTTTCCCTTTAAAAAAAAAATAGAAAACAAGAGCAAAACCAAAAAAACATATTGTTTTTACCGCAATTCATTCTTTCAAGGTCTATTGAGGCAAAGTTAGCCACATGTATAACTATTGTCAACTTTAAAGATCCGTAAGAACAGCATTCAACTGAAGTACACGAGACATTATTTGTGTTGCTTCCCTTGTTTGGAATATCATCAAACATCACTCCACCGTCGTGATTCTATTTTTGACTCAGTTGCTCCTTTTTCTCGCGTGCACAATTAGTGAGGAGGTGAACAGATATGAAACACCCACAATCTCTAAATCATTTCGTAATAGTGGAATGCCTAACGCTGAGACTTGACACATGGAGATGCCTTTTATCATCAATAATGGAAATCACTGAAACCATTCAAGTTCCCCATTTGCATCCTTGGTAAGCAACGTAACTCCAAGACCTTTAAAGCCGTCATTTGTTGCTAGACTTTTGGCTTAAATGCTAAAGGTGAAAAGATTAAAATTACATATCAGAATACTAGAACTCACATCTGATTATCTGCCTCACACCGTTATTTTTCTTGTATTTTGTGTTTGCTGTTTGACATCACTGAACTATTGTGGCATCCTTTCCAAAACATTTACTTTTTTGTGTGATTTAGGAGATCTGATAATCTTTTTTTTTTTCAAGTGTCAGACTCAACAAAATAAAAACATTTTTCAGGTGTAATTTCTCAGAACCCATCTATTTGATCGAATAAAAGAGTCTGACGTTCTGATACAAATCATTATTCCCAACAATCTGCACTTTAGACCATGCCGCAAAGAACCCAGAACTATTTTTAAAAAAACTGGAAGTATCCTTTCATGGTTTCAATTTGATTTGCATTTAATGGTTTTTTACTGCCTTCAATTGTTACTATACACCTGCTGTGTACAAAAGTCCAAAGACATTGTGATCAGTTATAAAGGAATCATTGGATTCATCAGTTTGACTCATATTATGGAAAGGATGTCACTTTATCTGAAACTTATGGTTTGCGATTACTTTGCTAATGTTTGATGTTGTGTGAGTTTGATATGATCTAATCATTTTGTAACTGTGTATATGTACTTTTCGAAATTGATTTTGTCACTAATTTACTGATTGTTTGGAATTGAGTTTTTCAACGTTTAGTTTTCATTGTTATGGCTGCATTTTGCACGGTCGGACTGTCAAGCTTCCTCTTTTTTCTACTCTGTAGTATGATTTGATAACTGTCAATTTCTGAAATTCTCTCTTTTGAATGATCTAAAATCTTTCGCGTGGATGATTTGAATTCCTCAGTTAACACATATTTTGTCTGTGTTGGTTTTGAGTGCCTGCTTTTGCACAATCGTATGTGAATCAATGTGTTTGTTTATTGGTGCTATTGATGAAGCGTGTTACTGAGTGTGTTCGTTATCACACAAATAATTGAAAGAATCACTGACAAAGATGAGCTACTAGCACATTGATTACGATGATGAAGTGTTGTATCGGTGTATTTGCATTCCCACCTTATTTAAATTGTTCATACCGACATGCCCTCATATTATTGGATTGAAAACCCTCACGGGCTCTTGCAATATCGTGTACATTATACAACTACATGCACTGCTATGCCGTGCGGGCAGTGATCAGTTTTACGTCATATTCAGCCACCCACAGTATAGCACATATATAATATTGGTGTGTTATCGTTTTGAACAAACTAGTCTACTTAGTATCACAGATTCTATAGCAGAAATATCTGAAACGTTTTTTAGAATGAAAACGCCCCTGCTCATCTTATATCGCCTTTTATTCATGTTACGATTTTTAATGGAAGTAAAAAATGCAAGTGGTGATATAACTGGGGTGTCGTAAAAGGCATTTCAGAAGCGTTTTGTTCACAAAGCCCCTCTTGTATTGACGTGATAATGCCCATTTGGATTCTCATGGACCATTAAACACGCCACATAAAAGACTTCTTTAAAGAAAAAAACTCCAAGGCCAGAACGTCTACTTGACGGAGACTGATGGCATTCTAGTTTTATCCCGTCTATTCACACCTAACGCCCACAAGCTCAACACCTCCCATCTCCCTCAATCTTTACGTTTGACGTTTGGTCTTCCTCCTAGGGGGTGATTAATTCAGGTCCAGGGCGCATCTCTCTTTTTTTAACACCAATCTTAGAGCTGAGAGGAGAAGAAACGAGTATTCGCACGTTCTTCCACACGTCGTAAAGCGAAAGGTGCAGCGAGCAGCTAGCATAGCACACCGTTTGGCCGTTGCTGCACACACGCTGGGTTCTTTCTGCTTGCACGGTAGCGCACCGCACAGCACCGCACGGCTCTCCGCAAACCTGACCTCGCGCGCCCCCTCGAGGTATGAATAAGCCAAGAATTTTCTCACTCTCGGAAGAGCATTGGGGAAAACGAGTTTTGGCTCTCGCGTGGGCTGTTGGAGAATAAACAAACCGCATGTTCCGTCTGTGAAGAAGAAGTGTGGGGGGGGGGGGGGGGGGGGGGGGGGGGGGGGGGGGGGGGGGGGGGGGGGGGGGGGGGGGGGGGGGGGGGG
>JAUKPP010276472.1:0-10904 GCA_032273245.1 Phyllaplysia taylori | reverse complement strand
CTCTCTCTCTCTCTCTCTCTCTCTCTCTCTCTCTCTCTCCCTATCTCTCTAACAGTGCACACCCTTTCTGTTTGCCCATTCTGATTCTCTCGCTCTACCTTTCGCTCTCTCCATCTCCCTTTCTTTGTTATTCTTAAACTTAAAGTCAATAGGGCTGGGGCCTCTTCGCTTCAATATCTCTGTACTCTGTCGCTTTTTTGCTCCCTCGAGAATTAAAATTTCCTGACAGTACAAGAACCTCAATCCCCTACTTGATAAGTGGGGACAACTTCACCCTATTTTACGATTACTGGAAATTGCATCAACATGAAATCTTGTCCTCTCTATCTCTGGAAATTGCATCAACATGAAATCTTGTCCTCTCTATCTCTACGCCCTATAGGGCCCTAATTACATAGATAGCTCGTACTGGTGATGGTAATATAATAATGTAAGCAAATCTGAGGTTACAAGATTGAAGAATGTCGGACCAGCGATGATTTCCCCCAGTTTTTTTAATATATTTCAATTTTAATCTCATATCTCTCTCAATGAAAACCACGGATAGATCTTGATGTAATCTAGATCTATACTTCTAATCTATTATCTCTTGTGCTGCAATTTGTGCCCAGTGCCAAATCTCGTCTACATAATGAAATGGGAATCTTGTGCTAAAGTTAAACTATGTGTTCCTATGCGTTCTTAGGTGGGCGAAAACTGGGGCAACCTAGATATATAGCAAATTTACACTTTCACACCCATCTCCCTACCTTTTTTTTTAAGGTCGGGGGGGGGGGGGGTGTAAACCCCCCTGAAAACCCCCAGAAAGTGTTTTTTTTAATAATTTTTTTTATATGTGTTGGGGGTTTTTAAAAGTGGGTCTTGGTTTTTAATAGTCAGGGTTAGCCCCCTTGAAACCCCCCAAAAGTGTGTTTTTGGAATCATGAAGTATGAAGTCTCCCAGAAATGAAAAATTTCCAACATGATTAGATATAGGCTTATACCCATGTCTCTTGCACTTGCTCTCCGAAAATATTAATTTCCGACAATTTTAAATGTCATATATTCGTTTTTAACACAGTGCACTAAAATACGCAAGAAAAAAGTAATTTAAAAGTTAAATGCCGGATGGGTGTTAAAGTGTAATAATTTAGTACCCTAGATAATATTCATTATTGTATTTAAGTACTGTGCTGTAGAATAGACTACTTCTGATAATGATAGCAAATGAATGGAGGATATCAAAACGACTGCTTATGGCTGCTGAATGATTTACTGCTGGCAGCGCGCATATTGAAGTGGGCACACAGCAAGCGAGGGGGAAGGTACGCGCGAGCAGCGAGAGAGGAGGGAAAGCGAGGTGATCGCTTACAATACAAGTCTTTAGTGTATTGGTCGGCTCCTCCATTTGTATTATTTATCTAGTGTACTCTTGGGGCCGAAATTGGAGATTGCCGAAGATTAAATTTGCATGCCTGATATGTCGACAGTGTGTCAGTTGTGATGCAGACATGAAAACTGATTCAATAACAGCCTTCTCGAAAGAGATTTACTAGATCTAGTAGCCTACTGGTAGTGACTGTGGTTAGTATAGAGTTATCAGTCAATAGTTATAACAAGAGGGGTTGGGTTAGGGTTGTATCTAATGATTACAACAAGAGGTTTTAGGGCACAGAATAGATTGCAGAA
This sequence comes from Phyllaplysia taylori, assembly GCA_032273245.1. Lineage (NCBI taxonomy): Eukaryota > Metazoa > Mollusca > Gastropoda > Aplysiida > Aplysiidae > Phyllaplysia > Phyllaplysia taylori. Next base: position 9,236 of record JAUKPP010276472.1, on the reverse strand, counting down.
ATGCAAATAGCCACTTTGGTAGGTCCCACCAATGTTCGCTTTCCGGAAATCCACTATCTCATTTTGTCTTATGCGATACTTGGCAACGCACAACAAAACACTGCTCAGCCTTTTTTTTTTTTTTCAGTATCAAGGGTCCAATTTTAAGGCTCTCTACTGCCGGAGTAAGCCTTCAGAGCTAGGCTGCCATGACTCTGTAGAATGTTAAGAATACTTGAAATTTAAACTCTTCACTCCCAAAGGAGCATTAGCTTTGTCCTACCAAATTTTTGCACTTTCATCATATTTATTTAGGCCTACTCATGTGTAGACATATGTTTTCCAGGCCAGTTTATTTTGTCAGATTTCATCTCTAATGCACCAATAGCCGCACTTTGCATCACTATGTTTTACCCATTTTGGTAGGTGTTTTGCGTTTTTTTAAGCAACTAAATTCTATAGCTATTTGAAGGAAATCTACATTGTACCTTAGTTTTAGAACAGACAAGGCATTATGTTTATGATACTTTTTTTTTATTTTATCATTTCAGAATTCTTTGATTTGGATGAGGTGGCATACAAAATGACATGGAGGCAGGAGATACCAGCTGTAATCACAAGGGTTCATTTTCAATATAGACGGAAATGCTAAACATGACGCTACATCATCACTCGAGCCTCATGTGATAACTGCTATCATTTCATGTGTTGGTTCATAAGTTCCAAGAATTTTAGTGATCAGTCCAGTCAGATTCAGACATAACAATTATGGCGCACTTTGATCCACACAGGAATTCTGTTGAGGCCTCAGATGTTTCAGGATATCTTGAGGTCTTTATAGATGGAGAGTACCACTCCAGATGTATTTTTACTAATGCCGTCCAGGTTTTTCTGGTGTTTGATTCAAACAAGAAAGATAGTGCTATGTCATGTGATGCAGGCATGGCTTCTACATCTAAACTTCCATCTGTTGGAGATACCAAAGATTATACGAGTGCACTCTCTGAACTCTTCTCAGTTCACATCAAAGACTCCTCTCCTGTAGAAAGTGATATATCAGAGCTCAGTGACTCTAAATCTCATGCCAATGTGGAACAAAGCACTGAACTGGCTCTGCTCACCACCAGTCATACTGATATGATTCACTGTGATAGCACCACCATTTTAAACAAAGAAACAGATGACTGTCAAGTTTCAAGCATCGTGAATCAAAATGTCTCTGAATCTTGGGTTTGTGTAAAAGAATCCTCATCACTTGCAGAAACTGACCTGAAACTTGAAGTTGGAGAAATTATATTAGTTGAAAAGGAAATTGACGAATCCAGGACTTTGAAAAGAAAGCATGATTCTAGTGATGCAGCTGTGGGCATTCCAAAGACTAGAAGACTGCAAAAAGCTGAAGAACCAATCAGTCAAAAAATAACATGCTGTGCCTGTGGGAAATGCTTTGAGACTAATAAACATATGGAGGCACACATCAGAAATCCTTCCTGCCGAGTCCAGTGTACAATTTGTCAGAGGAAATTTTTATCAAAAGCATCTTTTCTTTTTCATTGCTGTAAACACCACCCCAACACGGATCTACCCTTGCAGATCAGGGCGGACATAGGCATTACCAGACCAAATCAATACTGTGTCAAGGGAGACAGAGTAAAGTGTCCTGTCTGTCGCAAAATGGGAAAGAAATGGAATTTGGTAAAGCATCTGGAATCTGTTCACTTTCGAGATCCACTGTTCATTTGCTGTGTGTGTGGCAAGTATATCTACACTGAGCAACAATGGCATCTGCATTCTCGTTCCCATAATGAGAGGCCCATGCAAAGTGGTAGTGGTATTAACCATAACGCGACGAAGACAGGGAATTTAGCTGATGTCAACAGGACTCTGAAAACAGTTGTCACAGACGAATACCAGACTCGGGTGGATGCTTTCCCAGTCATTGATCTGGTTGATGAGGAGGAGGGTTCTCCTTGCCCTTCAATGGACTCGCTTGTAGGTGGGACAAATGCTGTAACTGACACTCGGAGTGCAAGTCTTGTGGAACAGGATGAAACGGCATTGTCAACTGACTTGATTCATTCAAGAGAAGCTATGAAAAGTTCAACAGAATCTTGTCCGTCAGCTATGGGCCATGGTCAGCTAAAGACGGCCAAAACAACACAACATACTCCACATTCTCAAGACATTGCCATTGTTTCTGTGCAAAGGAAGGATAGAGCAGTGACATTGTCAAATGCTTTTACAAGTGCCAACCCCCCTGTTGAAGGAGAAACAATAAGAATAAAAGTGAGTGCCCAAAAAAGTATAGAATGGGGTAAGGTAGTTTTTGAAAGTGGAAAACATGCATATCAATGTAGATTTTGTCAAAGAATGTATAAAGGTAAAAGGAGATTTTTAGCTCATGGCATGAAAGGGGAGAAGTCAGCAGGATTTTGGTACCAACCATGTAGGACTGAGAATCATTTTACCCAAACATTATCATTAATGGTAACTGAAAATAAAGAACAGGGTATTTGTCCAGAGGATAAATCAGTTGTGAGCACTGAAGACCTTCCTTCCTTGAAATGTCCTGTTTGCCGGATTAAAGTGAATCGTGAGCTTTTGGAAAAGCATTTTAAAGAAAGTCATTCAGATTCTGAAGTTCCATATAGATGTTGTGTGTGTTATCAAGACTGTTTCTCATTTTTACAATACATGATTCACTGTGAGGAGTCACACTTTGAAACTAACGGATACAGGGGCCGTCTTCAATGCCCTGTGTGCAACAAAGTATGTCTAACTTTGACTGAAAAACGTGGTCACATAAGATCTCATACTTTAAAACGCTGCTGTTTCTGTGGAGAGGAATTTTCCATTTCAAAACAGCTACAGTCACATTACGAGGAAAAGCATCCAGAGAAACTGCTACCTTGTGATCATTGTGACAGGAAGTTCCCATCTGTAAAATCTCTGACCCATCACAAGAATAATGTGATTGCGCCTCGATATGCGTGTCACATTTGTGGAATGTTAGTGACTTGCATGAAACAGCATGTGATGGTAAACCATCGACAAAGTGAACAACCTGAATTGAGGTGTCCAGTGTGTAGCAAAATCTTTCGTTCTAATGCTAATCTGAAACGGCATATGTACTCCCACAATGCAGAGCCTGTGAAGTGTACCATATGCTCAAGCGTTTTGAAGTCAACGAGACGATTGAGTAGTCATATGAGGAGGATTCATTTTGGGGACAAACTTCATGAGTGCCATATATGTGGAAAAACATGCACCGAGTTGCACAATCTTAAAATTCATATGCGAATTCATTCGGATCAAAAACTATTTCCTTGCACAGTTTGCGACAAAGCCTTCAACTACAAGGCATCTCTGAAAGGCCACATGCGCTCGAAACACCCAGATCATGAGGCGGCTGAATTGCAGGCTGAAAAATCATAATGCAAGAGGTTGAGCTCACTTTGACTTGTTAACACTCTCTATAAAAAAATACATCTACTTTTGTATGCATTTATTACTTCAGGATATTCAGCCAAGCATACGTATCTAGCGAAAATGCACTGAAAAAAATACACAGCAAAAGATATTTCAGATACATGTGTAAAAACCAATTTCCACGCAGTGACAAAAGTCAGTGCTCATCAACTAAAGTTTCAGGGATGAAAGAAAGGGACAGCACAGTTTCTTCAATATAGACGAGTGACTTCACTATTGGTGAGGGGGTAGGGGGGGGGGGGGGGATCTACATGCTGGTTAAGACTGACAAGAATTGCATAAACTCGCTTTTAGGTGACAAAATGGGCGGCAGCTAGAAGCTCACACACACCGCTTTATATTGTGATCTGAATGTCGTTATGTTTGCATGTTTATGAGTCGTGTATTAAGCTTTGACATTCTGAGCACAGGGTCAAAATACATGTACATCATAGTCCATGTCTAATGACCCTACAGTGGAACAAGGGATGCAAAAGTAACTAAAAACCTAACCAAACCATTTATATATTTCTCTCTTTATTGTTATTAAAGTTTGTTACTTAAACCTACAACGGCCACATTGATCATGGTGCTTCCAATATGGCCTAACTCATTTTCTGCACTTTTGAGATGAAAGGAAAAAAACTTATTTGGCTTGGCTCTATTTTACGAGTAAAAACATTACTATAGAAATATTAAAATTTAGTAAAAAAGCCCAGCACTTTTCAAAAAATTTATAGCCAAACAACACTATAATGGGGAGAATTACATAATGGGAGTATTCCATAATGGCCCAAGTCGGACCTCAATAGAACATGCATTGACCAAACACAAATATTGTAAGAACCCGGAAAGGAAAAAAATATCGCAATGTTAACAAGAGGATAAAACAGCCAAAGAAGCTGACATCTCTATACACAACCAAAGATTGTAAAGGAAATAAGATGGAACACTCTTTTCTTTCGTCTACTAAAAAATGCGTCCCGGAAATGAGTGGCGCCTCCAAACGACGGGTAACTTTTTGATGTAAACAAAGAGACACTCTTCTTTTCCATCTACTACAAAAAGTGCCCCACAATGCGCACTAGCGCTCCCAGTGGCGGCCATTTTGCTGAGTTTGTTCACACTTCGATCAGCTGATAAGTTTACCCTACAATAATAACAATTGGTGGCACCAATCATTTCCGGGACACAATTTTCCCTAATTGTGGGGTCTTTACTCTTTTATAGTCTTTGATACAACTAACTTTACACTAACTAACCAAGTCAGACTTTGGCCATTTTGGAAGCACCATGACAATATATATAGGCTACATCATATATATGATTTGAGTACTGTCTTTAGTTTAGCAAGCAAATTCTTACTCAATTTAGAAAAAGATTAAATAAGTCACTATTGATGGTATCGAATGTACATTATTACATTCATGTTGTTTTTCTCCTTAAATTGCTTACCACTGGCTTAAACAGCCAAAGAAGCTGGTGCCTCTGTAAATAAATAAATTTAATTAACTGCTTACCAGTACTGAATTTTAATATGAAATTATTTTACCTGTCATTTAAGGACCTTATAATTTGTTTTCATGTGACTTGATTTCAGTGTTTTGCCTACTCGTTGGATCAAATAATACTGTCACCTTTTTTTAAGATTTCATTTTATATTTGTATTATAACACAATATGTTTGGTGGTAAGTCAGTAAAGAAATAAGCTTGTGCATCATATATTTGTCACCTATTTACCCTTTTTAGCCTTATCTTGCCAACTTTTTGTTTCTTTCGCTCAGCCTCGAACAATTTGTAGTTTTCAGGCCTATATAATCTAGTAATACTCTTACTTTATCATCAACCTTATTATTATTAAAGTTACAATGTTTTATAATGTTGTCGCTGGTGCTTACTTAAATTTCTGGTTATGTATACATGTATATATATACATGTACTAGCAAATATATCATACTGTATCTGATAACAAAAGTCTTTAGTAAAAGGCATATAGATGTACATGTATATTTGATGATGATTTTAATGATACATGGCAGGGAATTTCATTACCGATAGCAGTAATTTAAATGAGCCTCTAATGTGGCTGGCCAGTTTCAAACAACTGTGGGTGTCAACACATCAGAAAATTAGTAAATTTGGTACAGTGTAGATAAGGAAGGGAATTCAACTTCAAACCATGGCACATTCAGTTTCAAATACATGTACCGGTAATTCAATGATTTTTTTTTTTCAACATTTCTAATCCAGAACAAAAAGTAATGAAAACTTTGCCATGCCTGTTTCATATGGCGTTGGTGGCCTAATGGTTAGGCTGCTTTACGCATAATCGTGAGGTTGCTGGTTTGAATCCCCACTCGGGCCCAGCGTTGTGTCCTTGGGAAAGACGTTTTGCACGCATTTTCCTCACCACACCCAGGTGTCGATGGGTACCAGGCTTAGGACAGCGAAAAATCTTGTCAGTATGTTGAATTTCAGACCATAAAAAATGACTGTTGTTAAAGTAGAACATATTTTCTCAGTGTTATTGAGTCTGTTGGGGGTAGTAAAATACCGGTATTGTAATAAATCGTATCCCAACAGTTCTGCCATGAGTATGAATATAGTTTACTATCATTGTAATATAATTGTTATTATTACTACTATGTTCTTGAGCGCTGCACAGTGGCGACTGGCAAGGGTGTGTATATACGGTGTGCATCATTTGTATGAATGACGTTGCCTATGTCCATATTTGTCATTACATGTACGGTATGTATTATCGCTTGTATGAAAATGAATGTGTTTTTTCACCATTGCAAAATTGAATTTCCCCTTGGGGATAAAGATGACTTTTCTTTCTTTTCTCTCTTCCTTTTTTCTTTTCTTTTCAGTGACTCTCAAATCAGAGCTGTTCAGTCACTTTTGTTGCTCATATGAAATTCATCCCTCAAGACACTCAGTGTGCTTTACAATTTACTTGTCTTTCTCTGGCATTTGCAGCCACATCGCTGGTTGTTTTGCATAAGGGCGAATGTCACTGAGATTGTAGTGGGGTAATCGCCTCTTTGCAATGCAACCATCAACATGTACAGCCAGAAGACCCTAGAAAATTCTAAAACATATTCATAGCCTACATATTGCAGGATAAATTTTGCAAATGTGTTCTTTTACTAACTTGAGATGTTTCTTTGAACCTATATTTCTACCTAGGCAAAAAAAAGAAAATTCTAAGGAGCCGGGCCCCTGCTAGAATTTAAACCTGCACCCTTGATGTTACACATGTACTTAACCCAGCAGTCTATGGAAGATTGCTGATGCCATGCTTTACACTTACAGTGCTATAGAGTGACGATCTGAGACATCCAGGAAATGCTTCCTTACTGCACCACTGGTGACCTGAGTCGTCAAGGAAAAATTTGGACTCTTCTCTGTAACTTGCCACCGACGACCCGAGTCACATCATCATCATAAGGATACCGTAATGTAAGGGAAATAAATGCATTGTGCTTTCCTTGAATTAGACCTTTCGTTTCTATTGATCATCTTCCCCTGAAGTTCATAGAATTCTCAAAAGAGCTTGGCACTGGGAAAGGCCAGGTCTAAAAATAGGCTGGCACTACTGTAAGTAGTGTAAGTGTTAAACCATCGCTGCTTTGGAAATTGTGTACATGACAGAGGTCCCTAGTTAATGTACAATGTGTTATTTTTATTTGTGACATCAGTATCCTTGTTGTTAGTCTGGGCTGCCATGCTTCTAATCATGATATGCTGGTTCGGGGTTCAGCGTATCTCAATCCTACATTGTGTTCTTGGGCACTTTACACAGATTTTCCTCACTTCACTCAGGTTTGAATGGGTACCTGGCTATAGATTAGATGGCATTAGATGTTGTCAATATGACTTAATTACTGCAGTATTCTAGCGCCTGCAGGACGTCAGCTTCCACTGGGTGCTTCCTGGGAAGTTGAGATTGTTTCAAAATGCCATTGGGTCGGCAGCGCTAATGGTGCTGGTAATGTAGATTATAGAGCACATAGGACTTGCCATATTATCATACACGTGGAGGATTCTGCACTACACAAGTGCCATTAGTATTGCATGTAAATGTTTTAAAATTCTTACATTACATGTATTTCTCTTCCTTATTATTCCCTTTTATGCAATTTGCACTTTTTATGTACTGACCGTGTGTATTGTTTCACTCTGTCTTTACTCTTGTAACATACCGTACAATAATAAAAAATAAAAAAAAGGAATGGACTCATGTTAAACAGTCATGTGTGTTTCTGCTTTTATTTTAAATTCTATTTCATGTCAATTCATTATTGTCATAAGGCCGGGTTTACAGAAGTTCATTAGTCCTCATAATCATCATTTCTTCACTCTATATAGAATTGGAGGTACATAGGTCCTGGCCAGACTTTTTTTTCAAAGAAATACTAATTATGATGTGGGAGTTGTTTGCACTCCTTAATAAATTTTAGTGCAAGAATCAACAAATAACATACCAGTACATGCAGGGTGCCAAATGTTATTTTCATAGAGTTTAAGTGTGGATGTCAATTCCCAAGAGATTACAATGATGGCCTGTATTTTGTTCCTTAATAATCCATAATGATGTCTGATCTGTGGCAACCACGTACGGTATAGAAATCAAACAGCATTCCTCTTGTCATTTTCACAATATTTTTTTTCAAGTTCAAGCACCATGTCATCTTTTTGGCGACATGACTCCTTGACATTTACAATGACCCGACAGGGTAAAAAAACAAATTTGTTCTTTTGTAAGTTCTCAAGAATTCATGGATTAAGGTCAAAGTTTTGGAATGTTTTCGCATCAAAAGTTTGTGAAAAATACGAATGCCGTTTGAAGATTATATTATATAGATGGGAATGAATTTCTTTGTAAACTCGGCCATAGGTTCTTAACTATAGCTTCCTTGCTATTACGGTACTGATGATTTCCATTAAACAGTCATTTCTGTATGATGAGTGTGCCTGTTGTGTGTTTGTGGTTGTAAGTTTTAAAAAATTGCAAGTTCAATTCTTCATTTTGCCCCTTACCCCCTCACAATATTCTGAGGTGAGAGTGAGGAGAGTGTGTTTATGCCCTTTGCAAATTTCAATCGTGCAACACTGCAAATAGTACAGGCAATCGATCTTGATCTGAAAAGGATTATTATTATAATTTTATTGTACACTATTTTAAGTTTTGGGTTTGCAACACCTTGCGACACTGCTCCTTTAATGAGATGTACGACTTTGACTTTGACCCTTCTCCCAGCGTCAATGGGAACAGAAGAACCCTGCAGAAGAATGACTCCCCACATTGAAATTGAGCGTCATCTGTAGTCGGCGGAGGGCCTCATTGTATCTTTTACACTGTACTGTATAATATCATGGAGACCTACAAGGCGGAACGCCTGTGTAACTACCTACACTAGTACTACTACCGGTAGTACATGTATTTTGAAGACAAAGATGAAGAGCCTAACCATTCGTTTACATCAGGCGCTGTGGTGTGGTGGTTAAGCTCTTTGCCTGCCATAGTCATACGGAATACCTGAGTTCCCATGCGCGGACGATCTGGGTTTTTATTCTTCTGTGAGCCCGGGTTGGCCCTGACAGGCAAGGTCTCTAAGTAGTAGCCCGTCTCTTAAATGACCTTACGAGAGAACATGAAACTGGTGATCAAACAAAACCAATCCCTTTACAATTTATTACAAATTCTAGTGCCATGTGTTTTCTTTTGTTGGGTTTTGTGTGCGCTTGAGGGGGGAGTAGGGGGGGGGGGGGGTTTAGTTTT
>JAUKPP010276471.1:0-10567 GCA_032273245.1 Phyllaplysia taylori | reverse complement strand
ATCAAAAGTTTCAGACAAATATGATAGTCTGCAACTGACCTACTTATCAAGTAATTTTCATCAACAGTATCAGACAATTATGACAGTCTGTAACTGACCTACTTATCAAGTTATTTTCATCAAAAGTTTCAGACAAATATGACAGTCTGCAACTATCTCAACTCCTCACCTTCCTTGGGTACTTGTATGGAGCAGTGACTGTCTTGACATGATTTTTTAGCTCCATGTCCAAACTCTCTTGGTTTTCACTTCTGTAATCTGACTTCAGAATCACAAAGGCTTTCACCACCTGTTGTCATAAAAGAGAAAGTTTACATATTTAACTTTTAAGAGAAGGACAAAGAATTCTTTAAATTATTATAATGACAATCATCTATCTTGATAAAATCATCAGAAAAAATTCTGGGAGCGGCGACATTCAATAAACCAAACCTTTAATCATCTTAAGGTTTCACATGCATATAACTGGTCTCTTTCGCCGACTGCACGATGAAAATCTGTTTTTTAATTTTGAAAACTTGGCAGCTATGTAGAGTATTTCATTGATGTTGAATGCAATAAGGACACATTACTCATTTGAACAATAGCAAAATGAGCCATCCAAGGGACAGCATATTGAGAGTTTCAAATGAGAATAATGATGAGGTAATTAGCAAATGTATAGGAGACAATAAGGAAGCTCTATTTCTCCCTTTTGCTCAAATATCAAAGTCCAAGTACTCATAAATTCTAGCCTGGTTTCACTTTGAAGTTTAGCAAGAGAGAGACATAATTACCTCTCCTCTGATATCATCTGGACTGCTCACGACAGCCGACTCCAACACAGCTGGGTGCTCCAGCAGGGCACTCTCCACTTCAAAGGGGCCAATACGATATCTGAATAAAAACCAACATGAAACAGAATGCAGGTCTTACAGTTGATACCTTGAAACAAGCTACAGTCAAATCTGTACTAGCTACCACCTGTCCAAGATGACCACCTGTATGAACTACAACTTACCATTTCCCACTGCCTAGACTGCCTAATTATAATATTGTAACACTTATGAATACTGAGCAGTAATTATGATTGTGTCATCCAGTCACCATTTTCACTCGTCCTCCGACAAAAGAACTCAATTTGTTTAAAAATTTCTTGTCAATTTCCAAATCAGCATCATTGATGCATATTCTCATTGATTGATTTGTTGCTAAGCACCATCAAACATAAATAAGCTGCACTGACAAAGATTCACTCAACTAAAGAAAAGTATCTGTTTTATACAATACATAAGGCACCGCTTATAAAGCATTCTACTTTGGAATGGTTCTGGGCGCCGAAATGAACTTATGGAGTTGATGGAGCCCTAAAAGCCTAACCAAACAAACAACAACAACAAAGCATTCTTCATCCTCCAATACCCCCCTTCCCCCTTCCCCCATCTCTTTGATAATTTCCATGGAGCATTTTTCCTTGGGGTTGTTACGCTATACGAATTTGGCGGTGTTTCATGGCAAAGGTATTGCTATGTTTTATCTTTTGATTAAGTTAAAAGTAAACAGAAGGCATAACTTTTCTTTAGGTAGGCCTAGTTGTAACTTTGTCAATATCAAGTCAATCTTGACCAGATTTTTCATGGAGACTTAGGCGGATGCATTTCATGAAACATTCACATCACATTGAAAAGACAATTACTTTTGAAATTGATAACATTTGTAATCATGTTCACACATACAACAAAATCTAAAACGCTGGCAAACAAATTTCTTGCGATCTGTCCGGACGAGTCATAAGTCAGAAATCCTTAAGCGGAGGAGAAGCCATGCAAAGTTTATATATGGGTGCTCACACGTGTTTGATACAAGACAAATGCCAACAACACATTGTCACACTAAAAGGCTGTTTTTCTCCCTTTTCTGTTCTCCCTTGGGTGTGTGGTTTGGGCAAATTTAAATATTCGAATCTCAGCGCCTACTTGAGCTAGCAAGGTAATCTTTTCACAATTCTAAATGGAAACAGGCTTTATGTGACAGGCCTACCAAGGGCTCCACATGGCCAAAATGCAACTTACAACTCATTTTGAGTGGTCGCATGACACATGGATAAGAAAGGAAGGAAGAAAGAAAGAAAGAAAGGAAGAAAGTTTACCCAGAGGAAATAATGACATCATCAGCCCTCCCGACGAAGTAGACAAAGTCATCTTCATCCATGTAACAACGATCTCCCAGCAGATAATAATCTCCCTGGAAAACAGCTGCTGTTCTTTCTGGCTCATTCTGAAAAGAAAATATTTATTGTCAAATTCAGGTACAAGGCATAATATCCATAAGAACAATATACCAATAAATTTGAAAATTGTGCCACAGAGAGGACAGCCAGTATTATTTAGCCACGAAGCAAAAAGACATCATAAGTAATAATAGTGTTCTTATAGGCCTATTCCACCTTTCTCTTTCCACTTTCGCTCTCTCTCTCTCTCTCTCTCTCTTTCCTTTCCTTTCTTCCATATTATGCATAAAACAGACAGTTAAAGAGAAATATATTTTGAAAGGGAATCTGCCCACAGGATGTCTTTCACGTAATAGGATATCACCTCCAGAAAAGAAAGAAATTCCAATTCTACTTAAGTTTTACCTCAACATTTACCTAATCTACAGTCAATGACAACACAAAAACGTGTGCGCAATCTCTTTCAAGAATAAAAATGCTTAAAGTTATAATAATTGCATCAAAGATAATCTTCAGCCTTCTTCAAATATTTACTGAACACCCTTTGGACATGTAAGTTATCCAATCATAAAAACGCGCACAAGAATGTGAAAACTGGTGTATTTGTAATATTTGCTGTCATCTCCCTTCTAAAAAATTCTTTCATTTTTGCCTATTCTACCAGTCAATTAGCTCCAGCGTGAAAAAATACTTTTTTGCATCTAGAAAAGAGGTGCTATACTTGACTTAAAAATGCTAATGCCAACACTAACCAGGTAATGAGTGAAGAGTCCAATAGGTCGGTTAGGTTTTACTTTGACTGCCAGATTGCCCTCTGTGCCAGGTTCTAGCACATTCCCATCATCATCCACAACAGCGAGGTCGATTCCTGGCGAAGCTTTGCCCATCGAGCCAGGCCTGTACTCTATGCATGGATACCGACTGCAAATGAGGGTCTATAGGAAGAAAACAATTAAAGAAATACCTTTGTTCTTGATCAGGCAATCTATGAAACTATGTGCATTACGTACTATGTCTTTGTTCTTGATCAGGCAATCTATGAAACTATGTGCATTACGTACTATATCTTTGTTCTTGATCAGGCAATCTATGAAACTATGTGCGTTACATACTATATCTTTGTTCTTAATCAGGCAATGTATGAAACTATGTGCGTTACATACTATATCTTTGTTCTTAATCAGGCAATCTATGAAACTATGTGCATTACGTACTATGTCTTTGTTCTTGATCAGGCAATCTATGAAACTAAGTGCATTACATACTATAACTGTCCTTTTCAGCATCCTGGCATTTTATAACAAGCCTGATTTTACACTTTGCCCTATACATTCTGGCAGACAGCCTGGCTTGTGCCAGGAACTCCTGGGTGTCGGCATGGCTGACTTTTAGTTTTTTTGTTATGCCCTTCACTCCACCTGGAGCATAGGCCACCAACAATAGCTCTTGAACAAGTCCTAATCTGTGCTGTTCTCTCCAGCTGTCCACATCCCAATCCTGTCAGTGTCATATCTTATTCAAGGTCCCCACCCCAGGTATTTCTGGGTCTTCCTCGCATTCTTCTCCCCTGTGGATTCCACATCAACATCTGACTTGTGATGTATGGCGTGGCTGATTTTTAGGAATTTTTTCTCCTTCAATAACAGTCAGCCTTAACATGAAATGAATCTTGATAGTAGATGTATTACGCATTCGTAACAAAAACTGATACCAAACTACAGTACACCTGCAAAAACCTGATCACTTACTGTCTCTGTCTGGCCGTATCCCTCATAAATGTCCAGTCCTGTGCCATTCCTCCACAGTTCAATCATTTCTGGATTCTGAGAGTAACAACAGAAGAAAATCAATGTAAAATTGTCTACCCTGATAAAACATTGCAGAAATGATCAAGTAAACAAGACAGAACTTTCAAAGCTCACATGAGGGTCCCAAAGCTTGCAGATAGGCACCAACTTAATTATTTAATGCATCAATTTTCCAATATTCACTGATGAAATAGAATAAAACAAATAACATTCAGCTTCAAGTCAATAAATATTTTGATTAAGGCTGAGAAAATTTCAGTAAACATACATTGTTAAGAAAACTGGGACAAATTATAATCACTAAAACTACATGTTGACAACCCTTATCAGAGTGAGGTTAGTAAAACCTATATATATGCAACTTCACACAGGCATGTGGAACCTGTGGAATTGACAAGATTTTCATGATATTCGGACACACAGTACTGCACAAATTTCTATACATATATATATGTTACCGGCAATGTATGAAATCTAGGCATTATATAGAATGCTTGATTTCGTGAATTGCCGATAATATTATACAAATATGCAAATGTCAGATAAACAGACAATGATAACTGGGGTCTGTGGTGTAATGGTTTGGCTCTTCGCCTATCACATGGAGGATGTGGATACAATCCTTGTGTTGGACAATAGAACATCTCATGTCTCTGCTAGGATATGATATCACTCACAGTCTAGGCTCCCCCTTGCAGGCTGGGTCGAAGTAATGTGCCTCTAAAATGACCTTACAGGGTAACAACGGGCACAAAACCAAAAACCAAAGAGAGAAAACCATACAGGGGGTGAAAGCTAAAACCTACAAGGTGTTGTAAAATCATCAAATTAAAAGTATAGAAGGTCTAAAAAGAAAATACATGATTGGAGTTTTGTAGAGTATTGCAGGCATACAATATAAGCTTTATGTATATATAAATATCCCACAGCATAAGTTTTGAGTGCATGAGTACATGTTTGTTTCAAAGTGAGGTTGATTATGATGTTAGATAGATTTAGTACTATTAGCCCAGTCATGCCAATAAAAGATATATATACAATCTACAGCGGGGGAAAAGGGTGAAATGTAACATATTCGAGAGTTGCCACCACCTTTTCACAAAAATTGCAGAATATACGACAGTTTAAGACATTCATCTGTTCAGCTTTCGAAGGACGGATCCAGTCAAGAAAAATCTCAACCCATCATCATCAGAGTTTATATCACATCAATAAAAAATAATACCATTGATGTTCAATTTTCTTCTTATTGATATAATACGAAGTAAAGAAAAATATGAGTAAAGCCAAAGTCAGCTTTTGAAAAATTTTGCTACCTCAAATACTGATCAAAAGCCCAAAAAAATGCCATTGTATAAAACACCATCAATTAAGGATCCAAGTAAAACCCCATGAATTATGACAATAGTCATAGGGATTCGCTCACACACACACACACACATTGGGAGATGGAACAACACTTTATCACAATGGGCTGTGAAGGGTAACAGCAAGACCAAAGTTACTTCTTCTTTCCGAGGAATGCTGGATGTTGAAGGATTAGAGGACACCAGGATTAGTAGACACACTCAAAAAAACTTTTAAAAAGTATACACACTCTCATTATGTGTTTCTTGCATCAAACAATACTTAATTCAAGAGAAGGGGCAAGTTATTATCTGTGTTATGATCTGGAGCACTACAAAAGAAATGTGATTACATTGATACAAACACCACTTTTGTTAAGCAATCATACACAAGAGATAAGGTTATACTGTGAAAGTTGACGCTAAGAAATAGCATGAAGCATGCTTGATTTTGTGGAAAATCACATTTTCTGTCATCAATACCGCTCGTTTAAAGTATTTGTTGAAAAAGTTTACAGAAACAAATGAACTTCAATTGTAGGAGTATTTAATTTTATGATTTTTATCTGTGTAGAATTTTTAAAGGGGACATTTATGAAGAAAACACCAATCCAATTACTAGCCTACACAACAACGAACATAAAAATATATGCTTTAACGTCATCTAAATTGCATATGTTGAAAAAGCAATTTCTTGCCAGGGATTCAATAATATTTTCATGTGGTGATGCCCTTTGATTGTACCAGCCTAAATCATATAAAAAGGTACATCAACAGTCACAGAGGCCTCAGACCCAAAGATCTATTACATGCCTTTGTACATTTCTCCACTTTGAGTAGAAACACTGGGAGGAAGTTAGTGAAAGGACAACAACTACCGGTTTCTACAGAGTTACAAATGACACCAACTACACAGTGAGCAAGCTATATGGGTGGCGGAAAAGTTGCGCACCATCCAGAAAACTTTCTTAAAAAGTCCCCAACCATCCTGAAAACCATCTTCCACAGATATTGATGCAGTTCATTTTCTATGCTTTCAGACTAAATGTACTAATGGAAGATAAAGTACAGCTGGGTTCAGTGCACGCCAGACATTCATTAAGGAAATATATCAATCATTCTAGTCTTCACGTAAATAAGGATGGTGTCCATTTTTTGGGACACCCTGTACATAAATAAAGAACACTGCAACTTCCTGTAATTCGACTGTAAAGAGTATACAGCCAGCTTGGGTTATGCTAAATATAAAAGCAATCGTTATTATCATTAGTAATAAAAAACTTAGCATTTTGAATGAACTTACAGAGGGTTCCCCTGCGGCAAAGCAATATTTCAAGGTAGGGAAATGCATCGGTTTATTTGACTGCTTCACTAAAATTCTGTATCCAGATGGTGCGCTACATAAATGGGAAACCGGATAAGAACCAAGAACCTGAAATCATACAAGAAGAAGAAAGTGAAGAAAAGACCAAAATACAAAGGCCACAAATCAAAGTTGTACTCACAACTGGCTCTCCCCCACAAATGGGATGCTTCAATGTCTTGAGCATACTTGGATCTATGTTTCTACTAACCAAATGTCTGTAGGCAGTGGGGGGTGCACACATTATTTCCACTGGGTAATCCCTGAGAACCTGCATCAAGGAGTAAAGCTAATGCTCAGACTCAGGCTGTTGATTCAACACGAAAGCTTACTCACTCAGTGAAGATACACTGTGCTTGTCTGTTTGTTTTGTTGAGGTTTTATGGCTCTATTGACAATTTTCTGGTAACTTCCAAGTGCTTCAAGCACATCTTAGAAATTTGTAGAACACAGCACTTGAAGCTAAGCCTACATGCAGTACGATTCTAAGAATTGATAATTAAACTCAAACTATCTTTAAACATCATAAAAGAAGGAAGGAAAAAATAAGAAGAATCTGCTAATGTCAGATAAATAAATTGTGTAAAAAGAAACAAATCACAACACTTAAGCCAATACAAGCACGATCACCTGGCCCTATTCAATAAAGCTATTCTCTGGTACAGAGTAACTTGACACAAACAAACGTAACAACTCCAACTGACAATATTGATGAGACACATGTCCCTTACCTTTGCAACACCTGTATGCATCACTTCCACCATCATTTAAAGGTTTTTCCTTTATTTTCATATAAACAGATTAGGAAAGAGAAAAGTTTGATGAGAAAAGAGATCAAGAAGTAGGAAAAGAAAACTAAATGCATTTGAAGAGATAATGAACATTGCTCACCAGAAGATGGTTTGGAATTGAACTTAGCTGAAAGGGGGTCCAAGATTCCTATTCATACGCAGCTGTGATGTCATAATTTAGCCAATAACACTTCTGCCTTTGTAGATGCTCTTTCATACCATGTAATCTTTTCCAGGCATCCTTCAAAGAGCTTCTCTTAAAAACTATGATCACTTCTGCACAACTGAGTTGGCGCAAGTCAATGTGTAAAGGACTAGAATAACTTTGAGAGCAATCAAATCCGTTCATGGAATTTGATCAAGTCTAGTTGAATAAAAACAATTTTTTTGTGACAGAAGAAATTTTCCATGTTCCACATACACTTTGTGCTCATTAAAGAGGGCATATGCCAATAATATGACTAAAAACACCAAATGCAGATTCTAATATGAGACTATGAACTATAATTGCAAACAAAGTAGGCAAAAGGTCACAATGTTCTCATTGGTATTACTCATGTTGTGATGTGTGGTGTGTGTTCTCTCGCCCAAGACTGCGCAATTTGAGTGAGTTGAGGCATTCCTTGTAATATGACTTTAAATAACGCAATTCCATTTCAGGTAATATGCAGCGCTTTAGATGATTTTTGGTTTACATAGACCTACCCTGATAAAAATGTGGAACACTTGAAGAAAGCCTAAGATTTTTCCACTTACACAAAGATAGAATACAACATGTCATTTACTAACCACTTCAAGGCTTACCTACTAACTAGCTCTTGCAATATTTTAATAAAGATGACTATCTAGAGTCAGGAGTCGGCAAAAATTACAGTAAATCCACAAACCAAATCTCAGTTCAACGAATGGAGGCAAATTTGTGTTGGCCCCTAGTGAAAGGGACAAAAAATCTGACTAAATGTGAGTCATTAAAAAAGACATGATATAGATAAGATTGTTTGCTCAAAGTTTAGTCTTCATTGGCATAGTATCATGATAGAACTGCTTGCATTTGAACACGTATAAAGAGAAACCTTTAGGGGTTGCACCTTGTGTTTAAGATCACTGTATAAAGAGAAAGCTTTAGGGGTTGCACCTTGTGTTTAAGATCACTGTAAATGCCACATAAAGCAGAACGTCCTAAACAACAGACAAATCAACATTTCTGTAATGTGTTTGTTTAGAAGCATCACTCAAAACATTCTAGCCCTGTTGCTTCAAAGTGAGAGAAATCGATCCAGACCTGTAAAGTTTCATCAGGGTCAAAAGAACCCGAGTTGTAAATAAAGACACAGGATCCGTGAATCCAGGGAGCAAACAAGGAACTCCAAGCACATTTGGCCCAGCCTGTGTCTGACAGGTTCCATATCACAGACCGAGACGTGTTGTGCAAGAAATACCTGTATGGAACCGAAAGAGTTAACATTAGTTTGAGGCCTTTAAAGAAGAAGAAATTTGTTCAGTACTATAACCATTGTAATCAAACAGTCCTTGAGCACAATTATAAAAAAAACCTAAGTATTTCAGTCCCACAAATACAGGCTTCTCCAGTGCAACAATATGGATTTGGAAAAGAGCTGTGAAAGACTTACTCAGAGGCAGCCCATATCCTCTTAAATGCCAAACTAAACTGAATCAAACTCTGAAGGTATGAAAGGCTTTATTGTTTGATTTGTGATCAGGATTTGAAGCAACATTGACACTACAAGGTCATTACAGAACCAAGACAATGTTGATGGTGGTGATGTTGCAAATCAGAGACTTAAATGGGATTTGAGATATTCTCCCTAAAATTTGTAGTCCATACGACCTACAGAAGCCATGGCAGTGGCAGCATAGCTCTGTACTCAGCAAGTGAGTGGCAAGAGATGGACCAGGACAGCAGTGACATTTATTGCCATCTAATCCAGCTTTACTTGAGCAGATGAGTTATCTTGCTGTCAGGGAATAATTTGCTCATTTATCTTGAAGAGGAGTAGAAATATTTGCCACTTCAAGTGAGAAAAAACGCTGCTAACGTTGACGGCTTTCAAGATTGCACTGGGTTTTTCTTCTCTTAAATAATGTTCTAGGGTATAAGTTAACATTAAATATGTATGAATACAGTAGGCGTTGGCCCACAAAAAGCATGTATGTTTAAAATCTCACGACCCCCCAGTAAAACAGCAATAAATCTGTTACCTTTGTTTGACAAATGCCTGATTTTATGGAGTCTCAAGAAAATACATTGCTGTTCCCCTCAATGCACACAATCATGTTGAGCTAAAAACTGTTTTACCTGGCAGTCAATGTGTGACCAAAGCCATAACTGGCATGTGAATGTTCAGCCATTTTGGGAGAGCCTGTTGTTCCACTTGTAAAGAACAAGGTCATTGGGTCTGTTCCTTTAGTTCTGACAGTCTACAAATAGACAAAGCAAAAAACCAAGATATTGAATCTGATGAATATGTAGAAATCAGTCAACAGCTTATCTGTTAGACTCAAATTTAATCTATGAAAGAAAAGGAACTGTGCTGACAAAAATTAAGCCCACACCAAGGCGACAATAAAGACAAAATTAAATCTTCCCATCATGTGAAATTATCTTCTAAATCTAGTAAACGCACCTTCAGCTTTCGTAATTTAATTGTGAAATATTTATCTCAATGAAATATAAGTAATGTGTTGCTGAAATCATGACTGTAGAATGCCTTTTTAAAACTGATAAAACGTCAATGAAATCTCAAGTATGTTTTCATTAAAAAACTATACAGCGATAAAATTCACAAACCTCAATGAGAATAGCGTACACATAATCTAATGATCTTCCATGATCCCATCAAACAACATCTCTGTTCCTTCAGTCTTTCCATCATTATAAACTATAACACATTTCGTACAATGAAACTATGCCACACACATACAGAAACAAAGTTGAACAGAGCATGAGCACAAGTTACAAACAACTGACCTGGAAGTCTGGTGAGGCTTTCTCCACAAGGGAGTGATAGTTGACCCATCCTGGCCTGTGG
>JAUKPP010276460.1:0-10904 GCA_032273245.1 Phyllaplysia taylori | reverse complement strand
CGGCACCGTCCCGGGATCGAACCCACGACCTTTGGCATGAGAGGCAGACACCACTAACCTCTAGACCACGAGAGCCCTCACTGTGCAGTGTTGCAAGAGACGCAGAACTGATAACCAAACCAAAAGATATGGGTTTTGCCCTTTTTTCTGTTTTCGAGATATGGTAGATTATATTGTCAAATCGGATAAAAAAAATGCTATGGTTTTGTAAGACTTTGTTTTCATGTCACGAAGTGAAAGGTGTCCGAATTGACTATATATGAATTTGTCACCTGATACAGATCTGGCCAAGGAACTTCTGCCCTTCAGGATGTCCGCAGCCGCCTGATGTCCCCAAGCTTGCATTCACAGGACATGATGGACAGTATGTCAGAGACTCGATCCATGGCCTCCCTCATGTCTTATACTCTGGGTAAGTGTCTGTCTCTCTGTCGTTTTCTGAAATAACAAATGTAGTTGTGATACTGGTGTTGATCTTTTGATCCTTTTGATTAAAAATGCAATGTGCGCCATCAATTTTAGGATTAGTTTGTTATGCTATTCACTCCATTTGGAGCATAAGCACTACATTCTTCGAGTTCTGATCTGTGCTGTCTTCTCCAACGACCCCCATCTCAGTCTTGTCGGTGTCATGTCTGATTCAAAACCACTACGCCAGGTGTTTCTAGGTCTTCCTTGCTTTTGTCTCCCTTGAGAATTCTGCTTCAGCGGCTGATTTTACAATTGAGAGTTAAAAGATTATTATGTTTGTACTTGTTGCTGTTATTAGAAGTTATGCTTCGAAACCTAAATTTTAAAAATCTTTTGTGTCTAGGCACATACAAGCCAGATTTACATGCCCAGTTTGGCTCCGAGGCTGCCCTGGACTACAGCAAGGACACAGAAACTGATGCAGACAGTGTTATTGACAGTCAACTCTCACTCTTGTTCAACAGCGGTGGGACGCAAAATGTCTGGGAGTAAGTGATTGAGACAGGATTTGTCCAAGTTTAAGTGCAGTGTTACAGTGTTGTTGTCAGAGCTGTTAAAGTACTTTCAAAAGGCTACTTAGGTACAAATTTAAGTACAATCTAAAAAGTGTATTTAAGTACATTTTAAGTACTTTCCTACAAAATGTACTTGAGTACAAGTACTTTTTTCAAAAAGTACTCGTGAGTACATTTTGAGTACTTTCTACTGATATGCTAAAACACTTCAGTGCTAATGCAAAGCATCATATTGAATAACAGATCCAGTATATTTGACAAATAGACCATTTATTACTAAATATGTAAACAGTAAACAAAGTACTTTTAAAAAAGTATCAGAGTACAGTAAAGTAGTGGTTTTAAAAAATGTACCGGAGTACAGTAAATGTACTCAAATTTGTAACAAAAGTACAAGTATCAGAGGGATACCTCAAGCAATGGAGGGATCCCGTCAATGGCAAATACCCATTGTTGGTAAGAACTTTCAATGGTTTAGACAAGAGTTATCTGCAAATCATACCTGGTAAATGGATTATGATGTTAACAGCTCACCTTACACTTTTACAATGAATGTACTACCCTGGTTTTATTTTCATTCATTCAGTTGTGACCTTAATTATTATGTTTGGTGTAGAGGAGGTGGTCGTGTTGTATAGCATTCACAGACTTCTTTTTTTCAATTGATTCTGTATTGCTGTGGTACCACCAACAAGAAAGAAAGCCTTTAATGTATGCTTTATTAATTTAAATTTGATTTGTTTAAAGTTCATATTTCATTTACATTTCTACTTCAGTTAAGACTTATTTTATCATCTTTGTCACAGGCCGCCCATCGACTACCTGACACCACCACCAGGCGAAGCAGTGACAGCTGAAGCTTCTATGCATGAGCCTACAAAGATGAGTCTGAAAGGGCCAGCCCCTTCTCCGCCACTGCCTCAGCAACAGCCCCTTGAAGTTGCAACAAAGCAGCAGGGCTCTGCAAAACCTCCAACCCAACAGCAGGCAGCAGGAACCTCGAATACCTCGCCTCGACAAAAGGTTGGTCTCACACAAGTTATACTGTGCTTTCAACACCGCTTTTAGGTTTGCTTTGGGTTGCAGTTTGATGTTCTACCCAACAGTTTTAGCTACTTGGATAAAATGGTCAAAAATGTGTGATTATTAAGATGCATGGTAATTTCTATTATGCAGGATTTTTTTTATGCTCCCCAAGAGAATATTCCTTCTCTCTCTTTCTTTCTCTTCCTTCTCTCTTTCTTTCTTTCTCTTTCCTTCTCTCTCTTTCTTTCCTTCTTCTTTCCTTTCACAATTTTCATAGTACCATATTCGAATGATATGACAATTAAAATAAAATTTATTATCTTTTATTTTTTACACTTACAGGAAAATTGTGGACCAGAATTTGTGCAGAAATCAAAGAATGCAGTCATACGCGTTGATGTTCCAGTCAGCACTGATGTAAGTTGGCTCTTACTTTTGTCTTCTGTCAGTATGTGTAATGATAAGATTTGAAGTTTTTATAAGAGATAATGGAGTTGTAATGTTTTTACGGGCATTATTGTTTGTCCGCAGTTGAGTAATGACTAAGTATGTTTCTCGTTTCAGAAACGTGTTGCCTGTGACAGTGCTCAATTGTGCATTTTTTTCCAGACAAATTGAAAAAAAAATTTGAAAAGTTAAGGAGAATGTTAACTGGTGTTATTATGTGGTATCAGGGGGAGAATATTTGTGGTGGGAAAATCTTTGAAATTGCCTTGTAGTTTTATATCATTTAGCAATTTTTCGATTGTTTTGATGGGTGCACACACACCTCAAACGAACCCTGATTAAATCCCTTTTGTCCATGACAGAGCTCGAAAAGTGCTGGGCTAGCTCGGCAGGTAACAATCATCCACCTGACTGGCCAGAGAGTGGAAGTGAGGGTTGACCCTAATGTGACCGGCCGACAACTGTTTGACATTGTGATCCCTCACATTGATCTGGATGACTTTTTCTTCTTTGGCTTAACCTACATGAGTGGTATGTTGTTGCTCACTGCATAATATTGAGAGTAATAGCATTTAAATAGCCTGAATTCCTGCTAGAAATTAAGCTCTTTGTGATCACATTTTCGGGCATACAGTTCTGCGCATGGGTAAGGTTAGGACTAACATGATAATAGTGCGTCATATGGCGCGACTTGTAGGTGCATTGGGTTGTGGTTGTTGCCCTCAAAACAGAGTCAACAAGCGGGGCAGGATATCTTTGCTCAAGCTCAGGTTGATTCAGATTGAAAGAGTACCTCTGTTGAAAAATTTTTGGGTAAATATTGTCCAGGTTTTTAAAACAGTTCCAGCTAAGTTGTACTATGGAATTTTGGACTTCTTTTCATTCACATCTACAGGACTGACATGCTGTCTCTCAATTTTAAAGTTAGGTATCTCCCATTCTGTTTTTGTAGTGAGTATGCACAATCTGCAGTGTGGCTGATGTCACATATTCACTGTGAAAAAGAAACAATATGCAGCTCTTGTACAATAGGGTGATGCTCTGTATGGGGACCATTGTGATATATTTTTTACATATTTAAATACTATTGTAGTGCTAATTTTTAAGTATTCCTCATTTTTAGATGGAGAACACTTCTTCTTAGAGGGAGAGTCGAAGCTTCACAAAGTGGCCCCTGAAGGCTGGAAAGAAGGGACCAAAGGTCACGTGACTCCAGTACCCTTTGTTCTGTATGTGCGAGTCAAGTTCTACCCAGAGTCACTCACAGATTTTCGGTATGTCTTTGTTGGTATTGTTTTTTTGTTTTGCACTTCTTGAAATTCTATAGGGGGAAGGCTGCTTTTATTTTTTCCACTGCTCATCGGGCCCAACCCATATTTATATGGGATTTACAACAAACGGAGATACAGCAGTTTCCGCTTAAAGGCATGCTCTGCTCAAATATACACTTTCGTCTTAAGATCACATGATCAAGTTCATGTAGATGTATGCTACCTGTAAATACACACTTATGAGCCGTTCCGAGCACTGTGCGCCTAGGCGTAGCCACTTGATAAGTCTTCCCATGGAGAAATTGAACTGACCCCTGGAGTACAATAGAAAGTCCTATCCACACAGCTGCCTTTTCTCTGCTAAATAGCAGAAACTCCGCTATGTCTGCTCCTCTGCTACTTTCCACCACCATTTTCCTCCTTCCTCCTTTGTACCAGTCTTGGTAGCTTCCTATTTCCGTTCTGTGCCTGGACAGCGCCATTAAGTTTCACGTCGTGGACCGACAGTGCAGATTGAAAATGGCGGAAATTCAAGAATTAGTGAGAAAAAAGCAGATGATTTGCAACTTCAACAGTTCATAAGGAATTAAAAGGCTCAGTGTTTGCATTTGCGTTTGGTTTAAAAGGGAATCTGCTGTCCCAAAGAGTCCCCATCAAAATGAAGCATGCCAGGGTTTTCCACAGAAAACATGTAATGTCAACTCCTGACTATCCAAGGCAAGCTAGGCATGCACTCTCAATATGTCAATCTCTGTGTTTTCCAGACATACCAGCAGCTACCACCTGCTGTACCTCCAACTGAGAAGAGATATTGTGGAAGAACGAGTGACTTGTGACCAAGAGATGCTTGCCCGTTTGGCCGGCCTTGCCCTGCAGGCGGAGTACGGAGATCATGTCCCAGGCACCACGGGCGAGAGCTACTTTGTGGCTGAGCATTACTTCCCTGGTCGCGCTATTAGAAGGCTGGGCATGAGCTACGTGTATAGCAAAGGGACTCAAGAGCACAAGGCTTGTGCGGGGATCCCTTGCTCTCAAGCTGAGATTGAGTTCATCAAGGTATGCTAGCTTTGTCTTGTGTGTAATCTGTTTGGGTTTGCCTTTTTCTTCTTGTTGTCGTCGATTTCAGCATTGAGCATGTAAATGGGTAAGGTTGATAATGTCAAGGGCTGAATACTTTTTCAACAATTGAGGGTGGAAAACTGGTAGTGAATTTTTAACCATTTGATTGTATGTGTAATTTTTCTTGAGCCGCAAGGGCATAATGCTTTTGACCCAAATATTACTGGATTTGAGTATTTTGGTATGGAAATTGCATTTGCTGGATTTGAGTGTTTTGTAATGGGAAGTAAGTTTCAATGCATGATTATGAATGAAAACAGAAAAGTAAGCACGAAAAGTAAGCACTATGCCTTTATACCCACAATAGTAGTCGTCTGATTATATCATGACCATTGACTGAA
Source organism: Phyllaplysia taylori (assembly GCA_032273245.1). NCBI lineage: Eukaryota > Metazoa > Mollusca > Gastropoda > Aplysiida > Aplysiidae > Phyllaplysia > Phyllaplysia taylori. The sequence goes on along the minus strand of JAUKPP010276460.1, from coordinate 5,714 downwards.
ATTCCCATCATCTCTGTTTCAGCATGTGCGTCACCTTCCTGAATATGGCATTCATTTCTACAAACTCTTCAAAGTAAGTAGATGCATGCTTTTCTTTTTTTAATGTGTATTAAGACGTATTTTATGAATCACACCCTAAGGATATGTCTGCAAACGTCTGAATTTAGACATTGACATCAAAGCAGGAAAATTGTGTTCTTAGAGTCTGGCTGATCGGTACGATGGCTCTGGAATGCAGAAATCCTGGGTTTGAATCAGTGTAGATTGATTGGGATTTTTTTAGTCTTTATACTGTAGGTGGATGTTAAAACATAGCCCCTTCTATTAAATGACCTTGAAGTGTTGCAAGAGATGCTGAAATGAAACAACAGAATTGTGTTTGAATTTATTATCATATTTGTAGAACATTCCTTGATCTTGTGACCATGATGGTTGAGTTGAACAACGGTTGTTTATTTTATCTTTTTTCACTCCCCCATTGACATCAACTCACCCACAGTCGAATGTATCAATGTTCCTCTCCCTTGCTTTTTTCTATTTTATGTTGTTCTGTTACAGACAATATCCCCCAATGACTCTTCCTTGCATATAACATTCTTTACTCTTTCCATTTTGAATATTCATGCTACCTCTCTTTCCCAGGCAAATTCCCACAATGACACCTTCCTGCATATTTTTAATTCTCTTTCCCTTCACCCTTCTATATTTGTGCTGTTCTGTTTTTCAGACAAAGTCGCACACAGACTCTTACCTGTGGGCAGGTCTGACCCAGCACAGTCTGATCCTGGCTGAGCCGCAGGGTCAAGGTCGAGCCATCACTCAGGACCACCCTTGGGGGTCCATCCTGAAGATTTCCTTCAACAAGCGTAGGTTCAGTGTGCAGCCCAAAGTGGAGGTGGCCAGAGGGAAACCACCAAAGCTGAGCTTCTACACAAACTCCTACAGAACGTAAGGCTCAGGAGTTAGAGGGACATTACAGATTTGTAGTGTAACGTTTTGATGCCAGCTAGAATCTCTCAATATAATGTTAGTGAATTTAATTTCTGTTGTTTGACTGCAGACAGCAGGCATGTACAATCCAGTTAAACTATTTTCAAATATGCAACTCTTTGTCTGTGCACAGGGTTCAGCAATTTGTGTATATTGGCCGTGAAATCACCTTTGTCGCTTAATTTTGTGAAATTACATATTTGAGAAGGTGATGTTATAAGCCGAATTCGAGGTAAAACGTTGTGCCTTATGTTATCATAAGAAACATTTGTATGGATATTACACGAGTTTATAGTTGTATAAATATTTTATTAGCAGAATTGCACATAAGCATTTACAGGACTTGATTTCTGATGTTTTTGTTTACGTTGTTTGGAAGGACCCAACTACCAACAGTAGCAAGTACTTATTAGCATTAAAGAAATGGTCAAGACTCTTTGAAATACATTTATACTTCGCACAACATCTAATGGTTTCTGTATCATGGAAAAGAAATGTTTCTCTTCAATCAGCTGTATAATAATTGGAAGTCTGATATCTAGATAGAAATTCTGTGTTGTTGAAAAATGTTAAAACGTGTGCAGTTCCATGATTTTTGTAAGACGTGTTTCATCCTGAATCTGTACTTTCTGCCTCATGCCTAACACTGGTTTCTCATCCCTTGTCTTCAAAGGGGAAGATATCTTCTGCAGTTCTCCACAGACCTTCACCGCTTTCAAATAAGAATGAGGACTCGCCCAAGTAACTTGGAAACTTTGGCAGGTAACAATATGCTTATTTAACAAAAATTGTATACCCAGGACATTTTCAAAGCAGGATCAAGCTGTTGTGTTTCTAGATTCCCTGCAATTTTATGGTCACCAATTGAAACGTGAATTGTTCAACCCATATTTTGCTAGTTCAAACAAACCCTTTTTTCAACAAACTTCATAGTTCTTATGCCTTTTCTCTCACTGTCCTTTTCCTTTCAAATAGTGTCTGTGTAGGTTCTCATAGTAATCTAAAACTTTCTGCGTGCAATTTAGTTAAAAAGAAAAACATGTTATGATAAAAGAAGGAATGAATTATACGTTTTGCTGTCAAGGTTCTTGGATGCTGCAGAAACCAGTTGTCCACATTTGTTATGAATTATGTTTTAGTTGAAGGTATCTCTGAAAATTTTCTTTAAAAATACCTCATATACATGTAATATTAATTCAATTAAAGCTGTCATTGCGCCAAATTCTGTCAATCCTCTGAAGCAATATTCACTTCAGAATCCCTTTTCTCCTCATCACATTTGTCATTGTCTGTTTAAGGTGACCTGTCAGTGTCGATGGAACGTGAAACAGCTGATGCTGGTGTGGGTGATGATGTTGTGGAGCAAGGCATGATGGATATGGTGGCCCCACCTTCTTATCTGGACCCCAGTCAACAGGTTGGGCTTAGAGTCTATGGGTTGAAGAAATTTGAGTTCAAGTAATAATTAGGTTGTGGGGAGGGCAGTGTTTAGGGTTCATTAAATACATTACTGTTGACACAGGTGCTATAAAATATTCTAATTTTTTGCTTTGATAGGTAGTTTTATGCCCTTCTAATTTTATTGAAGTGTATGACCTCTGATTTTCAAATCCACTTGAAAGAGGACAAGATGGGGAAGCTTAAAATCTCCTTTATGAGTTAAATGCAAATTCCTGAACATTTCAAAAGTCATGCAATATGGACATTGGTTGACTTTGTAGCTTATTGTTGCTCTGTTCACAATTTTTATATTCTAGAAAGGAATCGACTTTATGGCTTTACAGATGTTCTGTTTCCCCCTGTGATGAGAATGTGAGCATTTGTTTTTGTGTCTGATTGTTTTTTTTCTGTAAATATTGTAGGATGTAGTGAGATATCAGTTTTAAACCACTTTTTAAAAAAGCATCCAAATTTCAAATGAGATTTCCCTTTTCTGTTTTAAGCCATTGCCAGATGAAGATGATGACGATTATTTTGATGAGCCTGCTGTAGGAGCCTCAGCCTCTCATCCTCGTCATGCGATACAGTACCGCAGGTAGGTTGGGCTGTTTTTGGCATCTTCACCATGTCATCATTTTCTTGCTTGGGAGAGATAAAAATTGAAATTGAATTTAAGTTTTGAAAAGTTGAAAACTGGTTTGTCGTTGTGTTTTTTCTTCAAACAAACCCTAGGGATAGATATTTTGCGGAAGGCATATTGCTGGGTTTTTTTTTACTTTCTTAGAAATAAGTCCCCTTCCCTGTAACCACTCAGATATAATATGAATGCTTACATCAGATCGATTGGTTTTTTAAAACTATTGAATATATGCTAATGAATTGATTTGTAATTTGAAATGTGCTGATTTCAGAATTGAATGTGCATGACTTGATGTTCTTTGAAGCATGAAGATAGAAATGACTAAAAATTTTCTTTGGGAGGTTTAGGATGGAATTGGAGGAGGGAGAAGGGGGGGGGGGGGCTTGGCTTTTATTTCTTTGTGGAGTTGATTGTCCATGACTTTTAAGGATGAGTCTGCACAATTATACCATACTTGTTAAGTTGTCAGGCTCTCTTCTGGATTTCCTCTAGGAGGATCAGAAAGTGTTGGACTTGATAGCTTTTTAATTTTTTTTATTAGGAAGGGTATTGGGATGTGTGATACAGAATATTGGCGTGTAGTTTTATCTTGCACACTAAAAGGGGTTATTTGATGCTGTACCAATGATGACATATATGTAAAGTAAAAACTTGAAATTTACTGGTTTGGGGGCAACACCAACACAAATTGTTAGGAAATATCAAGTTAAGTAGCAGATGGGAGATTTTTTTGCTTTACTCAGCCAGTCTCTGCCGTACAATTTCCATCAGTTTAATGTAAATTTTAACTATAGCTTACTGTGATTTTCCTTTTCCCCTCTTTTTCATACTTCTTGCATGGATGGTATGAGCATCTTGGAAATGTTTATTTGATTAAGTTGGAATGTGTGAGGGTACAGACAGGTGCATGACATCAGAGATCTTGAGTACGCCTTCGATTTATAAAGGTCCTCAGCTCTGTCAAGACATGGCCAGCCCGCCTTCCTACAGTCGTTTTACTCAGAACAATGCCTTGATAATCTAACAAATGGCAAACACTTTTCCACTAGTATAGGAACTGACTGTAATAGAAATATCACCCTCTATCCACCCATCCTCTGGTCTCAAAACTCCTCCACTCATCATCTTGCATCGTCACATCCTCCCACTCACCTACCCTCTTGCCTCGTAGAGAGGATAGGCCACACACTGTTTCATCTGCACTCGAATATCAGAAAAGAGTGAAAAAAAATAATACTTATAGGATGTCGATGTAGTAATAATATATGAAGAAAAGGTTGGGAATTCCAAATAATGTCAAATACTTCAAATTTCGAGTTAATAGATGTCGAGATATCTGGGTTCTACTGTAATTCATCATGAAGGTTTTTTAACTTGATGAAAAAATGTATTTCCTCTGCTAATGTTATTTTGAATGAAGATCTGACATAAGGGTCTGTTCACGTTTCCAAAACTCATCTTTAACGTCTGATGTGTTTTTGGGGCAAAGTTGTTCTGAGATGACAAGGCTGTGTCTGGATGATGATGTCACTCAAACCGACATTGTAGAATGCCCTGCTCTCTTCTAAAATTGTCTGACCTTGTTGTGTCTGGCTTGCCGTATTTCCAGCCCCCCTCCCTACCAACCTCCTCGCATGGCTCAGGTTCTAGCCAGTTTGCATGCCTACCCAGAACTCAGTGACCTCCAAGCCTCACTCGCCGACTCAGGCGACCCAGATTTTGAAGAGCAACAACAACTGCATATGTTGCTAGGTATTTGTGTATTTTTTTTATTTCTTATCTGTATGCTCCTCCTATTTTGTTTATTTCTGCTTGTCCTTGTTGCATTTTTGGCATGATAACCCGCCCTATTGGAATGATGCCTTATTAATTCTTTGTGACGACACACTCCAAGCTACTTTTTCATTCATTGAACATGGCTTGATTTAGTAAAGCATGGAAAACTCACAGATATGTTCTTATGCACTTTAGGAAAAACATTCCAACATTGGTGTGCCACAGCATACAATATGAAAAGACTATATGTTTTCTTAGTGTTGGGAAAGGCTTTTCAAACCCAAGAACTTATTAAAACAGCCTTATGACTCATGAGAAGAAATCATCATTCAGCTATTTAACGCGGCTTGTACATACATTCAAGCATTAGGTAGGGAACTAACTGAAAACCTGCTAATATCCAAGACAAAATCTATCGTCAGTGTAACTGACTTGGGTCTTTTAGTGTATTCCCTCTATATCATGTTAAGAGATGAATTCAAACGCTTTGTTTTCCTACATTTTTCTTTTGACCTTTTCTGCCCTTTTTCATTATGGTGATAGGTTTTCTCTTAGAAATGTTCTGAAAGGTGATGAGGTTCTATCCGCACTGCAATCATATATTGGACTTGCTATTTGAATATCTCCAAGCTGTTCCGAGATTAGAGTGCGTTGTCTTTACAATGTGGTGGATACAAAACGGAAAATGCAACAAAGCACCTTTTGCATGATTCGTCCGCCTTGAAAACCTAAATTCCCTTAATATTAACTTTTTTCACAATGCCACCTAGTAATTAGTAACTTAAAGGTGAAAGTGGTCTTGACTGTACTGGGACCGAGGAAGCCTTTCCTCCTTGCCCAAAAGAGATGGGGGGGGGGGGGGGGGGGG
>JAUKPP010276438.1:0-10905 GCA_032273245.1 Phyllaplysia taylori | reverse complement strand
AGGGCTTCGCGCTTTGGGTCTCTGTCCTCAAAGCGCCTACTAAATTGAGTTGTTTGGAATATTATTTCTTTAATATATAAGAATTATTTTATAAATAAACACACAACGAGGAGGCTGTAGAATAGATGGGGGGACAGTGTCCACCTATGTCCTCGTGTAGATCCGCCACTGCCTCAACGACGGGCCCGAGCTGGAACTCGAACTTGCAACCTCACAATTATGATTCTGGCAAGACGACCGAAGCCAGACTTCATGTTTAGATAATTACAACAACGACATACAACTTGAGAGATAAAATGATACCGTTTCTATGCCAGCAAACCAGCGCAGTGGTGTAATGTTAGGCTCTTCGCCTGCCATGCGGAAGATCCGAGTTCGATCCTGAGTGCGGACGATCTGGGTTTTTTTCTCATGAGTTTTTCCCCCCTCTCAGTCCGGGTTGTCCCTGACAGGCAGGGGCGAAGTAGCCTGTTTCTTAAATGACCTTACAGTGTTGCAGGGGCAGTAAAACTGGTAACGAAACCTATGCCAGCAATCAAAATACTATTATTACAATTGTATATGTGGGAGTATCCCCATCGATGACTTTAAGTACATAACGTTAGGGTTGTCCCTGCCCTGATAGGTAATCACATGTAGAAATTATGTACTAGATCATTTCAAAACGTTAGCATATCTCGCGATTATGAAATAGAAGCCGAAACTTTTCGATAAAGTGGAGATCATTGCAAAATAAAGACTACGGTGGAATCCCCCTCAGAAAGGCAAACCTATTGACTTTGGGGAGTGAGAGAATACTAAACATGTCAAAGAAGTACTAATTACTAGTAAAATGTACTAGATCTAGTATTACGGAGGCCCTAAGGCAATCTGACGATTGAAAAGTATGGTAGAAAAAATTACGTGTGTCGTTTCAGAAAATGTGAACAAAAGAGTAGACCCGTCCTCACCTTACAAACTCTCTTGACGTCACTGAGCAGTGGCAGCAAGGTGTCCGGTCCCCGGCCACAGTTGAGACCCACCACGTCTGCTCCCATCAGCTCCAGCTGCCTCAGGGCGTCAGGGAGAGGAACGCCCTCTAGCGACACGTCATAGGCGTAGGTTGCCATGGTAACCACTGCTGGCAGACCTTTTGAGCATTGAAAGAGTAAAACATGTCAATAACGTATTGCCATGAAAACCATTGTTGGCAAACCAATTGTGGAGTGAGAGAATGAAAACCGACACACTGGTGTCTGTGTTGTAATGGATAGTTAAGTACCGGTACTTCGCCTGTCACGCGGAGGATGGGAGTTTGAGTCCTACGTGGTGTAAATTTTTCATCAAGTATCCCCGTCTCTCTGTTGGGATGTTGCGTCACTCCCAGCCTGGTGTGGCCCTGGCAGGCAAGATCGAAGTCCACCTCCTCAATCACGACAGCTAGCACCACCAACAAACATGCGAAAGGCTTAGAGGTTGTCAGGGTAACCACTGCTGGCAAACCTATTGACTTGGGGCTGTGAGAGAATAATATTAAACATGCCAAAGGAGAACATCGCTATTGTAATCCTAAGATGACCTGGCGACACACAGTAGAGTCCGAGATGAAGTCCGATAATCACTGATGGGGGACGTTGACGAAGATGGTCCAAGACAGACAGAACTGGAGATCCTTTGTTGCTTCCCTAAGTGCCAGATGTCACGAAGGGAAGTAAGTAAGTAAGTACCAAAAATTAGTACAATCTCTACAGTAGTATCATAAACAATAAAAATCGTGGAGTTGTTGGTTTATACAATTTAAAAAAACACCACCCTGATATCTAGGCCTCTCTGTTCAAACTCCCACCCCTTTCCACCATCATTTTCTCCGTGGTTTGTACAACTCTATTTCCTCTCACCATTGCCATACTGCTGAATGGCTTGCAATGCCGTCTTAGCCTCGGCCAGAATACTGAAGGTCTCTCCAATGATGTAGTCTGCACCAGCTTTCACTGCCCACTCTATCTGCTCCTGGAGAGACATATTTGAATATTAATGATCAATAACAATAACAAAATGACTAGAAACAATACTAACCTTATGATGCCTGTATACTGGTTGTTGGTTACACAGTTCCTGAGGATGTAGGTCTGAATAACTAAGCTGTAAGTTGTGCCCTTTGCTCCACTTGTTCATCAATGACAATTTTATGACGAGTCAAACTTAGTACGGAGTCTTCTCCAGACTGTCCCCATCCCAATCATACCATAGAGTCATATTATCATCTGATTCAAGGTCCCTACATCAGGTCATTCCGCATGGAAAAAGTACAGGAAAGGACTACTCGGTAACCCTAAAAAGAATTTCAGGCTATCGGTCTCTTTGGGTACAATATCTCTATCGGTTCGTCATTTGTAGCAAAAATCTTCACCGGCGTTGTGGTGTAATGGTTAGGCTCTTCGCCTGGCATGCAGGAAAACCCGGTTCGATCCCGAGCGCGGACGATCTGGGTTTTTTTCTGCTGGGATTTTCCCTCTCAGCACGGGTTGGCCCTGACAGCAGGGTCGGAGTAGCCGTTTTTTAAATGACCTTACAGTGTTGCAGGGGACGTAAAACTGATAACCAAACCAAAAATCTTCCAGTCTGACGTTCGATCTGTTTGTCTGTCTGTCCTTCCGTCCGATTCGTCCGTCCACCTTCCTGTCTATCTGTCTGAATTGTCTGTCCATCTTTTCGTCCTTCCGTCCGTAAACAGCCAAAGGTGCTGGCGCCTCTATAAACAACTAACTTTAAACTAACTAACCGTCCGTCGGTCTATCTGTGTCTCATACTCACTTGTGGATAATGAAATGTGTGGCTCTCCATCGGAGATGGTATTGTCATACTTACTTTAAACATCTCCCTCGCCTGCTGTACGGTCCGGGAATCTTTCTCATCAAACAGTGTCGTGTTACTGATGTTTCCCGCCATCAGGCACCCATTCTCGTCTGCAACTTCCCGCGCCATCTGCAGCGCTTTCATGTTCAAGCCCTCCAAGTCCTCCTCTCTCCCCACTGACTTGAGCTTTTCGCGATGGCCATAGTACTGGGGGAAGGAACAGAGAACAGTCGATGGAGGAAAAGTATAACGATTTTCGTGAAAAATAGGTTCAAAAACTGATTTGTTTGCAATGCAAAGTGTGTCGTCTGTTTTGCAATGATACAGACACACGTCTCGCAGATGTCTGAATGGTGCGTGCTATTCGTGAAATGATGCGATTTCATGTGTACATTATTGTGTTCTGTAGGCCTACTTAAATCACAACTAGCATCAAAATCGAAATAAAGAGCACAATCGAATCGTTTATTGATATCGAACGAAAAAATCTGATGTGCTTAAATTACAAAGCCAGGTGTATTCCTTCAATGTTATGCATATTGTGTGATCTCACTTAGATACTCCTCATTTTCTGACCCTCTCTTCTCTCTCTCTCTCTCTCTCTCTCTCTCCCTCTCTTTTCCTCTCTCTCTCTCTCCCCCTCTATCTCCCTGTCTCTCTCTCTCTCTGTTACACACGCAGATAGAGAGAGACAGAGAGAATGAGAGATAGACAGAGAGAGAGAGAGAGAGAGAGAGAGAGAGAGATAGTTGCATACACATGCAAACACACATACGCATACATGCATAGGACCTCCAGTTGTAGGCAAAAGCAAATTGATGTAATTTCTTGGCCGAATAATAAAACAAAAAAGTTTGAATTCAGTTGTTTATAGAGGCACCAGCATCTTTGGCTGATTTAGCTCTGCTTAGACCGAATACAACTCTCTCTTTGTTCCCTATGAGCACTGCAGATGTAAGACTCTTCTATGTTTTGTGGCAACGAGTTTTTAGACTACCATTTTAGGATAAAAATCACCACCAGGGCGCCCCTATTCTCTCTCTTATTTTTTTTTACAGAATTTTTTTTTACGTTGTAAATTTGATATAATTTTCTTGTTCATATTTCCCTTCCTCTTGCTCTTTCTTTCTTTCCTTCTTTCTTTCTTCTTTGTGCAGTCTGATTTATTGCGACCTCTTGAGTCTGGAAATGTAATTTTTAGACCCATTTGACTACGTTATAAATGGGCACATCTTTGAATATTGATAATTTCTTTTTATATTCACGTAGTATTAGTATACAACAATTATCATAAAGTACCATTTCATTTCCTATTGGGCCATCTGTTCCTTAAATTGGTCATTTGATAAAATTGTAATCAGTCACCGGCTAGCTGAATGACCTCGGAATACATGCACTACTCCAAGGCTCTTCGAGAATAGGGATGTCAGTGGGGTTTTTTTTCTGTTTTTTTCCCTTCTTTTATGTGATAAGTCACCAGGCAGAGGAAGAGAGCACCCCAAGTTCCGCGCAAAAAACAAAAGACCCCAGCCCCCGACCTAGGAAAAAAAGCCCTTAAAACCTTGAGGTCACGAATAAATTCGTTTTTCATCGCCCCTCTCTCTCGGGTCCATTTCCCTTTCTCTCTGTCTCAGTCTGTCTTGTCTCTCTCCCTTTCCCCTGTCTATCCAGGCCCCTGCTGGCCCGCTGTGGCAAACTCTGTGAATTATTTCACTGCAGTTACTGCACCAGGGCAACAGTAAAATGATGTGACATGCAACCATCATGTCCAAATTAATGTTGTATCGATAGTGGCAGTAAATTACTCAATGACTGCATTGCACTTAGCAGTCATCTGGTCCGGAGAGGTCTTGAGACTGCATTGCACCCTCGCAGTAACAAGGGGCCAATTTTAAGGCTCTCCACCAACGGGGTACAGAGCTAGACTGCCATAACTCTGTAGGTAGTAAAGACTACTTGAAGGGTGAAAAACTCATATAAATCCTCAATCAACAACAACAACAACAACAAATCCAGGCCCCTGGAGGCACGTATGGCCGATGTCCTCGCCAGAACCCAAATGCCGTAACTTCCACATTATCAAACACGTACTTATTAATTATTAGTCATGAAGGTTTCCAGAAAGGCAGCCGTTATTTTCACGACATGTCGGGGACATAATGTCTATGCGCAGTTTCACGACATGTTTACATGTATTTTGACCAATCAGAGAACAGCTAGGCTGAGCTGGGCCGCGCTTCCTTTCCGCTTTCTATTCTCTCTCTCTCTCTCTCTCTCTCGACCAAAATGGCGAACGCTAGTCTCCATCCCTTCGAAGTGGGACGAATTTTTTAATCACATCATGATTTGGAGGAAGAACTTCAGAAATGCTGCGGTACAAAGTAGGCCTATGTTTTCAGCAAAAAATAGTCGAAATCAGTCATTGCAAAGAACAGCACAATCAAAGCCGAGTCAAAACACTACCCAACAGAGTGGCTGTATTTCAACCTCTTCTGATTTGCAGGAGACGTAAAACTGGTAACCAAACCAAATCAAAGCAGTTTAGGCTACTTTTTCCGACATTATTGCCACACAATGGTGGCGACACAACATCTCAATCAGTTAAACTACATGTATAGCCCTACTGACCCCTGTCCTTGTTCTATTTTCTAACCTCAGGGTCAGGCAAGGTATCTTCCAGATTGCAGATTGTTACGTATTAGTCTCAGTAGGATACTATTGGTAGTCTCAGGTTTGACAGGGCCGAAGATAGACCTCACGAGAAAAGTTCAGTCAGTGTCTTATTATGGGACGTTCATCTTCAAAACCAAGGATGTAAACCACGCTGTATTTATCGTCCAAAGAACAAACAACACCACCGACTACAAAACATCTTAATCTGTTTCGTGTCCCACTCACTAACTCAAGAATTCTTTATTAACCAACCGGGGTCTTCAGAGTAGAAAATTGGCAGAGGGAAAAAAACGAAATAAAAAAAACCACAAAAAAAACCCTCGCGACTGAAAGAGCCCAATCTAACTTCTAAAATCACGAATCAGGCCGAAGAGGAAGCATTAAAGTTAAAGCATAAACAAAGACAGCACTATTGCTCTTGGTGCCTGAACTTTAATCATTTCCAAATAAGTGGACAGAACTAATTGACGGTTACACAGTCGTGGAAAGCGAGCAGGACAATAGTGCAATTAATCTATCGGTTTGGTCACCAGTTTTACGTCCCCTGCAGCAATGTACGGTCATTAAGAGACAGGCTTCTTCGACCCTGCCTGTCAGGACCAACCCGGGCTGAGAAGGAAAAAAACAGCAGAGAAAATCCCAGATCGTCCGCTTTCGGGATCAAACTCGGGTCTTCGGCATGACCGGCGAATAGCCTAACCATTACACCACAGCGCCGGTCCTCATACCGTGTAAGCCTCCACCACATCACTGCCGGCCCAAACAAACTCCTGGTACAAGGCTCTGACACGCTCCGGGTAGTCCAGCACCACCTCGGGGGTGAAATCTCCACAGGTCACGAACCCACGCCTCTCAAGCTCCCACATGTAGCCCTCTGCACACACCACCGTCTCGCCATCTCTCAGTCGCTCCCGAAGTCCTGCATCAAGGATGAGAATAGTTTTGATGATCATCGATAATCACAGTCATTCCTCCTCCTCCTCTTCCTCCTCCCCCTCCTCCTCCTCCTCCTTCTCCTCATTTTCCTCCTCCTCCTCTTAATTATCATCTACGTCACTTTGCAGTTAGTTGTTTATAGAGGCACCAGCTTCCTTGGCTGTTTACAATTTACATCGTCGTTGTCATCATCATCATCATCATCATCATCATCATCATCATCATCATCATCATCATGGTAAAGCAAAAACTATTATACCAATACAATGAATTATTCATCGTTTGTATTATTTTTTAAAATCCCATTTTACCCAGGAAAACTTTTCATTTTTTACGAATGGACAAAGAATAATATTCGGATTGAAAAAATAAAAACCAAAACTTCAATGCCAAGAATGCATGTTCAAACATTGAGTCGAGTCGTCAGACACTAACAACCTTTATTATGAAGTTCACCTCGACACATAATAACTCCCCGAGCTCTCCTTATCTCGAGACAGCTCAGCAGAATAATGGCATGTCAAATAATCCGTGGCAAGTCAATGCCTCCGTCTCCAAGGTGATAACACGGAATGCTGACCTCCAAGGTCTCAAGGAGTGCATTAGACCTTGCGGACAGGGTCGGCGACCCACTGGGAAAGAATTTAATGCAGTCGATCTACCGACGCTGTGGTGTAATGGTTAGGCTCTTCGACGGTCATGCCGAAGACCCGAATTTGGTCCCGAGCGCGGACAATCTGGGTTTTTTTCTGATGGGACTTATTCCCCTCTCACCCCTGGTTGGCCCTGACAGGCAGGGTCGAAGTAACCCGTCTCTTAAATGACGTGACAGTGTTGCAGGGGACGTAAAACTGGTAACCAAACAAACAAGCAGTCGATCTGGAAGTTTAAGTTTTTAGAAGAAAAAAAATGAAACAACTTCACTTTGTAGCACAAGTTCATAAATTTGTGTAAAACCCAGCCGATGGCGGTTCATAGATCATTCCACAGGGGTCACCTCCGATCTTGCCTATGTGGACCGATTCGGAATGCTTAAGATACACAATAACCTACTGTTCCACAGATTAACGCTTACAAACAAACGGAGACCTTTGGTGAATATTTCCTCTTTATGGGATTCAAAATTCAAATTCATGTCTTAGTGTCCTTGACAAAAAGCGACGGGTCAAATTTCTTCACAACAGAAGTCAGTGTTCAATGTGGCATATATACTGTATATACACCAAACAAACAAGCAGTCGATCTGGAAGTTTAAGTTTTTAGAAAAAAAAAATGAAACAACTTCACTTTGTAGCACAAGTTCATAAATAGGAAAAAATGTTTATGTATAAGATAAGAAACATTTATTTCACAAAAGAGAAAAACTTTGGCGTCATGTAATCTGTTATAATAGATAGACGTATTATGTAAAAAAAAAAAAGAAAAAAAAAAAAAGAAAAAAAAAAAAAAAAGAAAAAAAAAAGAATAGTGATTTATTATGGAATGAGCCGGCCCTGTACGCAGGCCTACATTACAGGGAGGTGCAGGCAAACCATCAACCGCTGGCCAAAACCGGCCACGGGCAGTTTCAGTCTGGTTCCTGATCGACCCAGGACCAGGAACAAACAACGATCTGGCCCGTGGTTACTTAGGGAAAAAAACAACCCACAAAGTGAACTCATCCTGAAAGGGACACTATTAATTTCCATCAGAAAAATAGAGATATCCGACCCCGCTCGGGATTGGAACTCCCAATCTTCTGTGTGCAAGCCGAAGAGATTAAGCATCACACCACAGATGCCAGTACATGTACTTTCTCCGTAGTCGACCCCCTCCATTTAAATTTTAAAGAATTGTTTAAAATTCTTTTGTTCGGTTTTATAGCATGTTGGTTGTTGTTACTGTTCATGTTCGATAGCGACAACCTGCCTATAATACATACACTAGAAATTTAAATACTCCACAACTTAATTCTCCGTGACAAGGCGAGGTCGTGCTTGCAATGGGACTAGTTGTTTGGATTAAATTTATGCAAAAGATTCAATTCCTACATTCCAACTGTACTCCTTACAGTCAACCTGCACAATGTCGGCGAAATGAATGTGCAGCCTGTAATATCATAATCATCATCTTCCTCCTCCTTCTTGTGGTGGTGGTGGTCGTTGTCGTCGTCGTCCTCGTCCTCCTCCTCCTCCTCTCATCATCATCATCACCACCATCATCGTTGAAAAAATGTGTTAAGTTTAAGAAAAAACCATGAACTCAAATTTTAGATCAATAATACCTATCTTATGATTTACTTATAAAAAATCGTAAATGTTTTGGCACATAACCATTCATTGGGGCATGAAAAGAAGAAAAAGATTGATCCACATCATTATCCTCCTCATCTGCTCCCACTCCTCCTCCTCCTCCTCCTCCTCCTCCTCATCATCATCATCATCATCAATCTCATCATCATCATTATCATTCGTAGCAGCAGCACCACCACCATCTCCACCACCACCACCCGCAGCAGCAGACCATCGCAAAGACTGATAAGGAACAAGCAAAATGCGGCATCAGACAACTCTGAAATCTGCCTCTTATCCCGTGAGATATCCCGTAAAATCAACATGTTAAACACAATAGCTATCATAAGATTGTCAAGAGACATTAACTGAACAAGACAATGGCCATGGTACTGTAATATAACCTGCACAGTGTCTGTGACAGCGGACAATACAACAGTCAGAGTCAGCGAAACTGCCATGGCATGGTATAGCATAATATACAAAGACAGCACTAACCTTTCACTTTGGTTGTCATCGTGGCGAGCCGTTCTGGAAGTGGAACACTGGTGGGTCAATACTCTAGCCCTGGGCAAAGGTATCTTGTTTCACAACAATCCGGATATATGGTGCAAATAATTATCTGTAGAAATCCAAATGATGAAATGCTGTGTTGCTTTTCTATAAAAATCTGTAATTTTTAAGCTACATACGTTGTCATTTACTCTCGTAAAACTTTTATGACTGTGTACAAAGTCCTTTACAGGAAATATAGCCCGAGCGGCCCACGTTTAACTCACACTAGTATCCCGTGAGTTCAGAGCAAAATCTCGTTGAACAGGACAACTCTCAGTCTCGGACAAAGGATTGTGTACTCTACTCTAAAACAAGCACAGCTATCTTTCTTTTTTCTTTACACGATTTTTTTTAACGTATAATATTCTTGAGTGGGACCAAGGCATGCCTATTGTAAACAGAACATGATTTGTTTAATTAATGAGAAAGTGTAATTAATTCATCACACGGTAAAAAAGGCGCATAAAAAGCATTTTTTGTAACGTGCGGGGCATACATAAACCAAACCTAAATCTGGCTACAATGGAACAGGTGGTTCCAGAATCTTGCGTGAAAAGTGTCCACGATTTGGAACAGATTATAGAATTTGGTTAATTAGTTTTACAAAATATTCACAATCTTCGAATATTTTTTTTCGGATTTCGCTCACCTCAAGTCAATTCCTAAGTCCAGGCGATGTCTCGATGGAGGACAGGAGGCTTTGTGTGTGTGTGTGTGTGTGTGTGTGTGTGTGTGTGTGTGGTGTGTGTGTGTGTGTGTGTGTGTGTGTGTGTGATGACTTGTCTCGATTGCGTGCCCATTTTAATGTGGAGGAAATAATGTGATGAAGAATGCGTTTTGTACAGATGTGTGCATATCATGTGTCATGTCACTGTATGTGTGCGCGTGAGTGTGTATGCGTGTTTGTGTGGTTGTGATGACGTGTTTCGTTCGCGTGTGCATTTAAATGTGAAGAAAATGGAGTGATAAAGCATGTGCACTGTGTAGATATGCTTGTAATGTACAATATTATTAATGTGCGTGCGGTATGCAGGTTTGTGCGCCTGTTTGGGCTAGTTACCAGTTTTACGTTTCTTGCAACACTGGAAAGTCATTTAATAGACAGGCTGCTTCGACTAGGGACAACCCGATCTGAGAGGGACAAATTCCAGTAGAAAAATGCGGATCGTCCGCAGATGGGATCGAAATTAGGTCTTCCGCGCCGAGGGCAAAATGCTTAATCATGACCCTGCAAATGCCAGTGTTTGTGCGCATGTGGTTGTTTTGGTTCGGTCACCAGTTTTACGTCCCTTGCAACACTGTAAAGTAATTTAGGAGACGAGCTACTTCGATCCTGTCTGTAAAGGCCAACCCGGGCTGAAAGGGACGAATCCCAGCAGAAAAGCGAGATTGTCCGCACGTGGGATCGAGCTAGGGTCTTCTGCGATACGCGAAGAGCCTAACTATTACACCACTGACGCCGGTGTGTTTGTTCGTCTGTTTGTATGTATGTGTGTGTGTGTGTGAGAGAGAGAGAGAGAGATTGTGTGTGTGTATGTGTGTGTGTGTGTGTGTGTGTGTGTGTGTGTGAGAGAGAGAGAGAGATTGTGTGTGTGTGTGTGTGTGTGTGTGTGTGTGTGTGTGTGTGTGTGTGTGT
>JAUKPP010276427.1:0-10905 GCA_032273245.1 Phyllaplysia taylori | reverse complement strand
ACGGGCTACTTCGACCCTGCCTGTCAGGACCAACCCGGGCTGAGAGGGAAAAAATCCCAGCAGAAAAAGCCCAGATCATCCACGAACTGGGGTCTTCCGCATGACAGGCGAAAAGCCTATCTATTACACCACAGCGTCTGTGATATACATTGAAGGCCCCATAGCTTAAACCGCTTGCTTGGTGTGTTTGTTGCAGTGTGTCTGTTCTGATAACATGAGGTACAATATTCATGTGTTACCGATCCTCATCGTGTATCCTCTGTGTTCTAGGCATAAAAAATGTCCAGGCTGATCACGCTGCTAGTCACCTGGGGAAGGCTCAAGGGCTGGTCACTCTGGTCAGAGGTGTGACATATCATGCCGCCAGGAGGTCGGTACTGCTGCCCATGGACGTTATGGCCAAGGTAATTTATTTTAGTTTACGTGAAGGAATTCCAATAAAAATCTTGTCCCCACATGCACCAAACCAGTGGAGGCTCTGCAGTAGAGACCACATTCTCTAGTGGTGTTGGTGCAATACTGGTACGAGAGTAAAAAGGTCAGTTCTAAGCTCTCCCTTCTGACAGTGGTTTTGGGGATATAGGGGCTGATTCTGTCTCTTGCCGGATGACAGGAATGAATTTTGTTACCCATTGTACCCGAGCTAGTAGGATACACGTAACTGCTGCGCGCTTCCGTCCACGACCTACGACAATAGTCGTATCACAATGCTGGTCGACAAAATTTTGTTTGAATCACTTATCCAGGTTTCTTAATTATATTATTGGTTGCTTAAAGCCTTTACAACTTCCGTTTGCTTGTTTTGACCCAGTTGAAGGGTCCGATTTGAGTTTTTTAAAAAGAATTTTTCTGAAGTGCATAAGTTTTGCTCTGTTGGCTCAAGGCAGTCCAGGGGTGCAGTGGGTTGACATATTTATTTTCTCGATAAAGTTTTCCCATAGAAAGAGGTGTCGGACTGGGGTGGCCAGGTGGGTATGGGTGTGCAACATTTCATATCTGCAGTTAGCTTGCAAATTGATTGTTTTTGTTTTTTTCCTCTCAATCTTTTTATCTGGTTAGTAAGATTGGTGGTTAGTAATCTACCACTATATGATTTTGTCTTTAATATTTTGATGAGATCTGTGATGTTCACAACTCTGTCCTTGTTATTCAATGTATACTCAAACTTTTCTGCTCTGTCCCAGAATAAAGTCTCCCAAGAAGATGTGATAAGAGGAAAAGATAGCCAGCCTGTGAAAGACGTTATATTTGACATAGCAAGTGTAGCTCATCAACACTTGGAAAAGGTAACTGCTTCCTTGAATATATTTTGTAGTTTGTCTGAATTCATTTGAACCAATTTATCTAGAAAACATGTCAGATTCTTTTTCATTGCCATATATATTTTATGTAGGAGAATATTCTTCTTCTTTGTGCAGTTGTGTGGGGATATTTCTTTTCTTTAGTTTGTGCTCTCCATGGAATGTAAAGTTAGGCTGCCATAGCTATGCAGGTCTGTGTTTGTTTATGAAATGAATAATTCCTGAAAGATGGCCACATAAAAGTACTTATGATATTGTCATAATTGGATATTTGGTGGGGTTTTGTTTTTTTCTATGCCCTTGGTAAAACTGTAAGGTCATTACCGGCACTGTGGTGTAATGGTTAGGCTCTTCGCCTGTCATGCGGAAGACCCGGAGTTTTTCCCTCTCAGCCCGGGTTGGCCCTGACAGGCAAGGTCGAAGTAGCCAGTCTCTTAAATGACTTTACAGTGTTGCAGGGGACGTAAAACTGGTAACCAAACCAATCACTATTACACCATAGGCACTGGTACATAATTGGAAACCTGGACAAGTAGAAGTATGATGGGAAATGGCAGGGTACATTTCAGAGTCTTTGAGTATCTTTTTTGCTTGATCATGGCCTGAACTTGGTAAAAGGTAAAGTTTGTCTACCTTCCAAAGCTCCATGCATGTGATATGTGTGAAATAATCTTACTGAAGGTTTGCTGTGTCACAAGTATATAAAGCATGAATATGCATATAAGGCTTCATTAAACCAATGGTCAAAGCATTCTTAGTCTCCAACCTTGGCAGTAGACAGCTTTTTTAAAAATTGCACTTCACTATGTGAAGAGATGTATTGAGATTTGAATTGGCATTTTTTAATTTCTGTAGTGACTTGTTTTAAAAACCCCACCAATGTTTTGAATCGTAATGATTTGTTGACATATATTGTCATTATTTTTAGTAAGATGTTTAATAAAAAGAACACTTTGATAATGCAGTCAAATAATACTACTTTTCAATTTCTTTCTCACAGGCAAGATCTCTTCAGAAAAGTTTACCAAGTAAATCATACACAGTTTTCTTAAATGCTGTGAGTATTCTTCATGTCCTGAATGGAAAAAGGCGTGATGCTTTACTTTTAGATCTTTTGTGTATTATTGATGCAATGAATGACAGCTTGTTTGTACTTAGGTAAATTGCATAATAACACAGACTTTATACTTGCACCAAGTGTTAACCTACGCATACCGTACTACTATTGTGCATCTTATTGTATGTGCACTTGGCTGTGATCCAGAGTTCGATGTATCCCTTTTTTATAATTATCCTTACAATTTGCAGTCATGCCTTCTTGCTACGATAATTTTTCCTGCAGTTTCATACTCTTACTTTTGGAACAATTCTCATGACTTATGGGATTGTAAAGGCATTTTTACTGAATAAACTAATAAAATTGTTTTCAGTCATATTT
This sequence comes from Phyllaplysia taylori, assembly GCA_032273245.1. NCBI lineage: Eukaryota > Metazoa > Mollusca > Gastropoda > Aplysiida > Aplysiidae > Phyllaplysia > Phyllaplysia taylori. The sequence goes on along the minus strand of JAUKPP010276427.1, from coordinate 8,166 downwards.
ATTTTTGTTTAATTTTTAAAGCTTAGTCCTAGTCTATATCTTTTGGTGTAGTGTATAAGTATATTTTTGATGAACTGAAAGTATTGATTCTAAAGAAACAAATGTGTCATAGGATAGAATTTTTTTTATCTTTATTTTACCTGACTTTGCTTTATGGTATTGTCTCTGTTATGTTTCCCTTGTGCAGGCTGTGTGTGATCACTACCTGAAGACGTTGCAGAAAGCAGACTTCAACGTGTTTGATGGCAAATTACAGAAGAGGAATAATCTATTGGCCTACACCATGTACTTCAACAAGTTGAGGAGAAAGTTTTAGGGGTGGATAGATATAGAATGTATAATTGTTGACAGAATACTCAACTTGTATCTCGAGAAGAGAAATAAACAGTTGACATGAACCGGCTTTTCTAATGAGAAAATCAGATGCGTTTTGTCTTTTTCATTTGAAACCTTATTAGCTTTTGCTTTATTTGTACTGAGTCTGAGTTTGAAGTCTAAAAAATACCGGCGCTGTGGTGTAATGGTTATACTCTTCACCTATCACTCAGAGGACGTGAGTTCGAGGCCCGCATGGGGCAGTTTGTTTGATTGAGTATCTCCGTTTTTCTGCTCGGACAATGTCTCTCTCAGCCTGAGTTGACCCTGACAGGCAGGTTCGAAGTCGCCCGTCCCTCAAATGACCTTACAGTGTTGCAAGGGACGTTAAACCAAAACCAAACTAACCCAAAACAAAGTCTAAAATCTACCTGATCTAGTGGAACTCAGTTATGTTTTGTCCACAGCGGCATTTAGTATTTTGTCATTTTATGACAAAAGGAGTAAAGTGCCATATTAGGTCTCCTGATATGCAAAGTCAAACTTGGCACCGCAGACAGCACATTTTGGCATGGATGTGACAAGCCCAACTCAATTAGTGTAATAATTAGGATCAAACGATCAGGTCCAAATAGGATAACAAGAATGAAACATAGGGTTTTCCCCTCTCCTCAACATTTTGCTACATGATGCTTTCCTCCTCTTGACACAAAATGACAGTAGATATGCACTCTTATGTTTTGTTGGTTTTCGTTTTACACGCCTTGAAACGCTGTACAGTCATTTTAGAGGGGCTACATCACTCTGCCTGTCAGGTCCAACCCTTCCTGCATCTGTGGTGTAATGGCTAGGCTCTTCGCCTATCATGCGGAAGACCAGAGTTCAATCTCACGAGTGGAGGATCTGCATTTTTCTGCTGGGATTCATCCATCTAAGCCCGGGTTGGCCCTGCATACTGGTAGAGTAAGCAGCCCATCTCTTAAACGACCTTAGTGTTGCAAGTGCTGTTAAACTGGTAACCACTGGCCCTGTGGTGTAGTGGTTAGGTTCTTCGCCTATCATGCGGAAGACCCAAGTTCGATCCCGATCATGGATGATCTGCGTTTTTTTCTGCTGGGATTTTTTCACTCTCACTCAGCCCGGGTTGGCCCTGACTGGGAGGGTAAGCAGCCCATCTCTTAAATGACCTTACAGTGTTGCAAGTGCTCTTAAACTAGTAGCCAAACCAAACCAAGGGCCAACCGAGGCTGATGGGAAGACAATATCCCAGCATAGACACTGGGATACTCTTCCACCATGGGGATCGAACTCCCTTCCTCTGCATGATAGTAGGCAAAGAGCCTAACCATTACACAAGAGACAAAATGTTGCATCCTTTGGCCCAATTGTGGGAAAATACCTTCTATGGTAAAAAGAATAAAGATGTCAAAATCCAACACACAAGAGGTAAAAAAAGAACCAATCCTCAAACAAGAAGAGTAGATATGTTTAGCATCGATTTATTGGGTTTATTTTTCACTATCACAGACAACATCAAATTAAGGATAATAATAATATAAGTACCTTCCTGACTACTGCCAGAAAATTTGGTGAGATTTGGGTGAGAATGACAATTTAATACAAAAGCCTCAGAATACCACCAAAGGATATGGAATATTGCAAAGCAGATCTGATACAGTTAATAAGAACTTGAACCACTCACATGTTATTATTTTATGAAACATTATGAACACGCTGTTACAAGGAGCTAACCTACAAAATAAAAAAACCCAAACGATTTATAAGCATAAGTTTGTTTCTGTTATTCATATGTTCATTAATGATTTCAAAATTTTTCCTGTGAAGAACATGAGATAGGGCCTACATGATTACAAAATTTGGAACCACCTGATAAGAACGATGAAAATCATTCCCCTCCGAAAAAAATAATTTATCCTTAGTGATAGATAGCCCTTTGCAACAGCGAGATGACAATGTATGATACTTGAAAAAATGTCACAGTTCCTTTTTCATGGATAAAACTACGACAATTAATGGGATAGGTAAACTGATATAACAGTTGCTGCTACTTTGTGCTTTTCTAAAATAATTTAATATGCATAGGTTTTTATTTGTTTCTTTGCTTGGACAGTATCAAGCACAGTTAAGACGGTGACAAAACACATCAAAGCAAGCTGCACACATCAAGTACAGCCGTGTATTCAATATTGGTAAACACAAGGAAGCCCCATGAGTGCATGAAAGATTAACATGTGAGCTCGGTTCATGAACAAGTACAGGGTGTGGTCACAAAAACTTGTTTGCTTCAGTGATAACAACTGCAATTTGAAAATTTGAATTCTTGAATGTTATGAACTTGGAAAACAAAAAGTAATTCAATTAGACTTGCTCTTTTATACGGCAAATTAATGTTGGCCAGAATATTTTGTAAACTTAGCTACAATTAAAATTTGGTCACTATTCCACTATGTGTAGACCTATGGAAAAAATCTGATTTGTAAGCTTTGTAATTGGTAAATAAAACAGATGTTCGCACATCCTATTGGAAGCAATAGAAATATAGATTGCAGATAAATTGTCAATTTTGAAAGTTCGACCAAATGCTTGACAGGAAGGGGTAAAATGTTTAGTACAGTATATGAGCAAGAAAATGGAAATTCCCTTCATAACTTGTAATGAAAAGCTTCATAGAAACCCGGCTCAGCCTTTTCTCTCCTGCTTTTTTGCAAATTAATCAAAGCAACATCAAAATACAAGAATCTTGGCCAAAGTTGCAATGAACACAGTCAACCCTCAATGGAATCGTCCTTTATGTAAATGTAATGTATAACTCAACTTTGAAGATTGTGCACATTTTTCCTTTTCATGCATTCAGACATTGGCATAAAGTATAGGTTGCTTGGAGTATGAACTTTTCATGTAGGCTACTATATGAGCTTTCCAAGTACTATACTGGTACACGCCTAAGTAATTGCAGTTGAAAAATGATTTAATGAAGGGAAGCATGTAATTTAAATAATAGAGTTTCCATTTCGTGATCTTGGTAAGAAACAATACATTTCTCCTGAGTCACAATGTACAGTGAGTGCGGTGAAGGCAAAAACAGAATTCTGTCTTCATGGAACAAACTCGAGAGCAAAGAATGTGCAGTTTCTTCACATTTGGTAGAATTATCTAAAAAATACAACATAATAAAACATGGCCTCACACTTGCTTTTTTCCACCTCCATCATTCTAAAGTCAAACTCCTGACTTCGTCATTCTTGTGAATACGCCTGTAAACCTGTCAGGTGGATCAACTCTGCATCAGAGACATGCGACAGTTTTGCAGTTGAAGCTTCACAGTCAGTTTATTTCAACCACACTGACATGCAGCACCTCTGCTGGCAGCCATCTTGTGTATGTAATGTGAGCCCCTAAACCTGTACTGACCACTGCGCAGGCTGAACGTTGTGCATTGTTCTTTCCTCGACAGAGTGCGTGTTGGATCCTTGGCATTTGAGACATCTGAACTACTTCGGGAACTGAAGCTTTCAATGCCTCAACATCATAGAAAATAGGAGATGGAAAATGGATGTCTGGAGCAACCAGAAATGCTCCGTCTCACACTCGACACCCTTTTCATTCAGTAATCAATGACATTGAGATTGAGAATATTACAAGAGTAGCTGGAAGTAGCTCTCTTGCTCGACACATTTTGTCGGACACCGCCACATAGATTACTTCAGGTATTGAGGTGCAAAACCTGCCAAGGTACATAGCATACAGGCATTAAAGTGAGAGGAGAATTTTGTCCAAAGCAATGTGAAAAGTAAGTTTTCAGTTTGACACATTATTTTTTGGTAGTCGGTCGCTCGTCTTCTATCTATTGTATTTTCTGCAGTCAGTCTATGGGTAAGGAGCTACAGAAAAATGTGATTTTATTAGACCTTTAGCCCAAAGCTGATGCTGTGCTATGCACCGCTCCGGGAAAAGTGGAGATGAGACAAATAAGAGCATCTACACAAACTACACTATGTGACTATGTCTCTTTGCAGTTTGTTTTCACTGCCCCAGCTCCGCTCTGTACTTAAGTAGCCTACATTACACACTGTACAGATTTTTCAGCAGAGCAGTGAGGACAGGATGGTGGGTTGTGGACTAGAGCCCTCACAATGCCACAATGGTTGCAGAGCTGGCTTTGCATCCTCATCCCCTCTCAAAATCTTTTGATGGTTGTTAACAAAAGTCTGATCTGAGTGATCTCTATCTCAACAAGTCTGATTAACTCCATGCTTCTTCTGACAACAGACTGGCCCAGAAGCGTTGCTATTTAGGATATATGTAGTACTCGTATGTAAGAAAACTAAATCACAAGTTGATATGCATATAGGTGGTCACTGTACAGGTTGTCACTTGTACAAAGTTATACATTGTATTTATATGAGCTATGATATATCATGAAGATTATATTTTTGTTCTTACACAGACATTAAGCTCTTATTGACATGCTCTCACTCTCATGACGCAGCGTTAAAAGTCAACTCTAAAGACACTTGTCCACACAAAAGCTCAAGATGTACAACAGTCTCAAGCATCTGGAGCCTTCTTAATATAGTCACAAATAATGTACACAGATCCAGTGTAGAAACATATGATTTGTTTCAATAAGTAACATAATGTGCAATTGACAATGGTATGATCTTTCATAGAATGTAAGTGTTCGGCAAATATTTGTTCATATAATTTTAAGGAACCTAAAAAGTGAATAATATGTATACATAAATAGAGAGAGAAAAAGATGGAAACAACCATTGGTTCTGAGATGAGTCTATCAATCTTTTTGTAAGAATTAGATCTGTTGGTCAAATATGACACAAGCGTATAGAACAGTGTGGTCCAGAGTTGCTTCCCCCTCAAACATTGTAGTGGAAGTTGGAATATAAACTAGACCTTTCTTGGAATATAAACTAGAGCTTTTTTACAATATAAACTAGAGATTTGTTGCAATATAAACTACAGCTTTTTTACAATATAAACTAGAGATTTATTGGAATATACCCTAGAGCTTTGTTGGAATACAAACCAGTAGCTTTGTGCAATCTAAAGACATACTGATCCCACAAAAAGTAGATTTGATAATGATAAGGCGCACAGAGTGGACTCAAATAGGCTGGGATTATAATATAAAGTTTGATGGAAAAACCATCTCTCACAAACCCTGCTAGAGATGGGCATGAGCTCACCCACAAAGTGCTGTCCATCTGATGTCTCAACAATCCCAGGTACACAGCGAGAATGTCAGATCCGCCTGACCAGTGTCACACATACACACCTTCACCTAGGCTGTGGGGCAGGTAAAATCTACTCATTCAAAAGATTTATCCTCAGATGGTGATTTAATGCAACTATACTTGAAAAGACACTGTCTGATAAGCTCACATTTAAATTTAAAATAATAAATGATGTCAGCCAAAGAAGCTGGTGCCTCTATGAATAAACAGCTACAATGATTTGCCCTTAGACTTGATGGTTCTTTGACCAACATGAGTGAATGTCATCATGTTGTGGCTATTTGAAGAATACAAAGAGAAATCGCAGCATAAGTCTGAGGAAAGATATTTCAGTTTTTCCTCCATTAATTCACATCTTGCTGTTTGCTAAGAATGGGGAAAAAAAATCAAATTAAATTTTTTTTAAACAGAAGAAGAATCTATCAAACACCATCATTTAAATTTATGAGAATTATCATCAGATCTCAATACAGTCAGACATTTATAAGGGGGAGTTCACAACTTCATTATCATTTCAGCATGTCAATACTTGTGTTTCTGTTCACATCAAGTCTCACCATGTTGCATTTGACCATAGAAAATACCACTGGACATGGAGAAAAAGGAGATTCTGTCACTTCAAATTCACAACTTTTCAGGGTCCTGAGAAAGCTAGAAAATATAGGATCTAATGAAAACTCGGCAGTCTCTTCATACTATACAAACAACATTGTTACTAAAGCAAGCCTCAATATTGACTTGGCATAACACTGAATACATATTAATTATCACACAATTTACGTTGACAGATTCAGCCACATCACATGAGCGCAGCAAGCAGTAGGTCTGATACATATAACAGAAAGGGTCATGCAGCTCACAGTTAGGCAGTTCTAGCATGGTGAAATAGTAGTACATGTATTAGTAGTGGCATGATGGAGAGCACAAGAGTTAGCAGCAAACTGCAGTCACAACCAAGCACATCACGTCTGTACTGGGGCACAGAGCTTGTCTACAGGTAACAGGGAGCAGCATGGTGCTGCATGCTACATAAAGGGGCACTGGCAGTGAGGAGCAAGTAAGAGACAATAGAGCAGTCCAATACTAAAAAGTTTTTAGAAAAAATAGCAGGATTTCCCAAGAAGAGGGGGCAGATCTGTTGCGTAATTGCACTGCAATAAAAATAACCATGGGTTTTTCTAGCATTATAGCGAGTAAAGGACTGAACTATTTAATGTCAGTGACGAAGAGGTGTAAGGCTTCCAGTGCTGAGTTTAGCTACGGACTGTTGTAACAAGAAAGCCAGATTCAAGCTTTGTGTAACACACACCACACATCCTGATGAAATGTGCTCAGTAAGTGTACCAAATGTTTAGTGGGGATAAAAATTTGGCAGGGCACTAGAAGATGAGAAATAACTGACATGTAGGCCTACAAAGTTTCCTACATATATATCGTTGCAAACAGTACATACATCAAGTTGTTGGACACATTCAGCACAAATCTCTATTCAGGTATGCACAAGGCTGGTATATTTTTATACAAGCCTTGCCTCAAGTGGTATGAAGTAGCTTAGGATCAACCATTATCAAGAATTTGTGGTGGGGATTTGAAAATAATATGTGTACAGAGCTAAAATACTAAATGGACAAGACAAATATAAAAAGTTTGATTTTGAAAAACTAGAGGTGGGACATCAAATAGCAATGTTGCTTACACAATATAAACCTTTCCAGGCAGCTCTACATCAACTGAATAGATCTATGTACATTCTAAATAGAGACGACAGAATTTCATAAATGCAAGATCAGACCCACAATATTTTACAAATTAACACTATGTACATGATACAATTCATCATATTAAATGTGTCCCTCTGCCAGTTTATGAGACAGATGGGGGAAACACAGAGTGCTTTTTTGTTCTAAAGTATTCTGCTTGACATTGTATGGGGAATTCTGTGCTTGAATTTGGTAAGAACCTTTAGTGACACAAGTTGTTATGTCTATTTTGACAGTTCCAAATTTAAGCCATTCATAACTTATTTCAATGAGAATGAACCTTCAAAGTTCTTTGATTGCCTCTTAAAAATATAAAAGAAATTAATTGGTTTCTAAAGCATTTTTTACTCACAAAAACGATAACACGATTACCAGTAATTGAAAAAGACACTTGAGGATGAACCTATCATTAGTTTTTAGTCATAATCTTAAAACAAACTCCCTTGAAATCTTTCTTATAAGCTCACATAGTGACACAAAAAAGCTTTTTAGATAGAAATATTTCATACATTCATCACTTCTATATGAGTTACATGATACAATACACTAACACACGACCCTTCGACTTAATGTAAGTCTGAGGTAAAACCATTTCTACAACTAAAGCATTCTCACCTTGCGTTGTCGACACATCAAAATTAATTTTTTTGTTAATTTCACTGGGTTGTCAAAGAACACACAAATCTATTACAATTCAAAGTTAACTACATGAAATGACTAGAAAACACTGGGCCTTGTCAGGTATTGAAACATGTAAAGAAAAAAATCACTCACCACAACCTCAACAAACCGTAAGAATATTTTATTGAAGAAAATAT
>JAUKPP010276416.1:0-10905 GCA_032273245.1 Phyllaplysia taylori | reverse complement strand
GGGCCCATTAGAGTAAGACGTGCTTTCTGGGGCCCATTAGAGTAAGACGTGCTTTCTGGGGCCCATTAGAGTAAGACATGCTTTCTGGGGCCCATTCAACTCAATACACTTTTGTGTTGCTTTAATGACAGCAACGCATCACCTTCCAAATTATTATTTTTTTAATAATTCTATTAGGTGACATCACTTCTTAGAGGTTTAATCCTTAGCACTGTGTCTTTGGTCAACAGAGAACAGAGTTTGTAACTTTTTCTATTCTGCTTTTAGGGTATTGTTAAGTACATTGATCATAACTGTCTTGTCATTCTCATTCTATATGAATAACTTCTTAGTCATGATTGTCTTGTGCTTCTTGTTCTGTGTGCATACCCTTTTACTTAGTCGTAACTATCTTGTTATTCTATTTCCATGTGTACCCCCGGAGTCATATAATTTTCTTGTCATTCTCATTCTAACCCCTTACTAGTCTTTCGATTCTCATCATTGTTTCTTGTTGTATTTGCAGGTGAAAGTTATGGTGAGCTGTTTGGGTATGGGTTGCAGCCGGTCAAGCGAAGGAACCCGATTTCCAAACTCATGAGTGCAGAGCCTGCAACAAAACCTCGTATTAAGATCAGTCTGCTGGAAGATTTTCGCAGAGTGTCTGCCATTATTGATGTGGACATCGTCCCAGAGACACATCGCAGGGTCAAGCTGATGAAAAATGGCTCAGACAAGCCATTGGGGTTTTACATCCGAGATGGGACAAGTGTCAGGGTCACACCACAGGGTTTAGAAAAGGTGAGGATTGTTGTCTCCCTTTCTTATCCATATAAACTCTTTTGTCTCACTTCTGATAATTGGTTTCCAAACCTCTCTCTCTGATAATTGGTTTCCAAACCTCTCTCTCTGATAATTGGTTTCCAAACCTCTTTCTGATAATTGGTTTCCAAACTTATCCAATGTAATTTGTTTCATATCAATTATGATTGGTTCCCAAACTTCTTTCCTTCTTGATGGTAACATATGTCAAATATGGAAGGCTTGATGAAGGAGTCTGTCAGAAATGGAAAAAACCTGATGGTAACGTCTGTCAAACATGGAAAACTTGATGGTGTAATCTGTAATGTATGGAAAACGTGATGGTGACGTTTGTCAATAATGGAAAACTTGATGAAGGCGTATGTCAAAAAACATGTAAAAAGACCAGGATTGCTGGTCACTACTAAATGGTGTTACATTCTCAGAAAGCATGACAAAACAAGTCGAATGAATAGTACAAAGAAAAGTATGATGCTCTGTCATATTTTCAAGATGGAGTACAATACTAATTGCAGGTGGTTGGTGGGCACTTTGATATGGACTGCTCTTCAACTTCTTTCTATCTGTCTAATCTATGTCTAGGTGCCGAAATGACCTTATAGTGTCGATAATGTCTAAAAAACTTCAGAAACAATACTGAGTGATTGACAGAAGGTACTGATACTTGCATTTTTACAATTTCACAGGTGCCAGCCATTTTTATATCTCGTCTTGTCCCGGGCGGTCTCGCCGAGAGTACTGGCTTGTTGGCTGTCAACGATGAGGTGCTTGAAGTCAACGGCATTGAAGTGGCGGGGAAAAAACTGGATCAGGTACATGGGGCACTTTTTTTCTTTTTTGGTGAACTGTAGGAAGCAGTCAATAGTTAGAAAGCTTGACTAGCATCATGGTTAGGTAGTATGGTTCATGAGGATTGTAGTTTAAGGCAGGGAGGAAGGCAGATGGTACAATCTAACCTCTTCATAACAGTCACCTCTGCAAAACGATCACTTGTAATAAGAACCAGTGTGCAGTGAGGGTCACTGTCCAACACTGCCATGTCAGCCAGACAGTTTCCCTGACAAAACAGCCTCTTAGCCTGCTAATAGTGGTAATTTTTTAGGCAACTGCTGCAAACGAATTTCCTGCTAAAAATCCAAGCCCACTTTAACAATGACCACAAAACTTCTTTATTTCCCAAAAAACTCATTGGGTAGGCCCCTAAGCTCAATTTATGTTTTATCTGTGTTGTTGTTTCTAATCCAGATCTGTGTTGTTGATAGGGGTTATTAACATGTGATTAGTGAGGATTTTGCATAACATACCGTAGGTTGCCCGTACTCTGAATTTCTCCACAGCAGCTATCTGCCTAAAATGGTCACTTCCTATGTAATCTTGAGTGACTGTTGACTATTATGGACAGGTTCAAATGTTGTTTAGTGCAGGAATGGAAGCAGATAATAATTTAATGCAGGACAATTGTAATCTCATAGACTTCTTTGTTTGTTAAAGGTCACCGACATGATGGTTGCCAACAGTTCTAATCTCATCATCACGGTGAAGCCTGTCAACCAACGCATGACCTTGGCACCTCAACGGGGAGCGGTTGGTCGTCATAGTAACATGTCGTCCACCTCCCAAGTGTCGCACCAGTCCCAGGCGTCCAATATGTCATACCATTCTGCAAAATCCTTGGACAGCGAGCCTGTTCCTGAACTGGAGGAGGAGGATGAGATTGAGGACCACCTTGCCCTGCACAGCTCGGAGACCTCGGCCAGTGCAAGTCAGAGCAAAGAAGGGAAAGAGACAGCGTCCGACGGAGGAGCTGGCAGATCTGAGAGTAGTGAAAAAGAAGGAGCAGCCGCCCTCAACAACAACAACGGAAACAAACAAAAACGTGAGAAAGTCAAAAACTCTGAAGCAGAAGCAGAAGACCCAATTGTTACACTTTAGTGATGGCAGATTGACAACCCAATTGTTACACTTTATTGGTGGCAGAGTGATGATTTATCTAGGGTCATGTCCTTTGAAGTCCAGCAAGATGTTTCCGTGTTATTTGAACAACAAACTTCTATCACGCTTGTGCCTGTGTCCTCGGGACAGGTGCTCCTGGTGGCCTCTGCAGATTATGTGGATCAATGCTGTACATTACTGTTGATAGTTTTGATGTACTGAAACATTCTTTTTTCACAAGGGATCAACTACAATACTCATAGATGAAGATAAAGTCAACGACCAGGATTCCAAAGCTATTAAGATTGCATTTATAATGTGTATTTCATAACTTTGCATATTCTTTAGGACCATAATCCACTAAAGCAAATCATTGTGTGTTGGATCAGGTGAAACTGATTTGTCGTGATCTGGTGAAACTGTGACATTGGTCATCTTGTGCTCTTTGTGTATGAGACTAGCTGTGATCAGGTGAAACTATCATTGTTCATTGCTTGTTCTTCAATTTCACTGACCATTTTCTCGTCATACGAGGTGCTAGTGTGTTTTCTAACCTAATTCCAGTTTTGTAGTGAGTGAGAGCGAAGGTAGTCTATACCACTTAACTTGATTTTCTCCATTGCATGCTAAAGGCATCGCTCTGGCTGAGACTTCCAGCTCTAACTTTCACTGCTTGTCCAATGTCTGCATCTCACCACACCTCACACCACTGCATCACCTCAGTTGGGCTCCTACTGTTGTGTTTACCATGGAACATATATAGTTAGTTGTGCGAAAAATGAGGTTAAATAGTGTGTTTCCCCCTCACCCCACCTTCATTATAAATCTAAAGAAGATACCAGAAAAATGTTTAAGAAATTGTAAAGTGTTGCTAGATGTGATTGTTCCTGGCTCATGTGTAAGACATGACTGTGGACACGTAATGGCCTTGGGACGGTACACCTCGTGGCCTTGTGCTGGAAGCAGCTACCACAGACCACAGCCGCTTCATGGAAACCCAGCAAAGTGCTTCTTAAGGAAAGCCCTGTTATCTATAGTGCATATTCTCTAATTTGTACCGGGTTTCGTTGAGGTTGAGTCCCTTCATGAAACTAGAATTCAACCCCATTTGTCATGTGAGACCTATAAAAGCTGTTGAGATTGCGTGCAACAGGCTGCACTGGGGATCGTTTTGTCGGCAAGTATAATTGGTGCATCTTCATTCCTTTTGAAAATTGTTCTCTTCAGTATTCTGACATGGACAGGATGAAACTTCTGTACTAGATAGATAATATTATTGAGTAGAATGTCAAACTTGATGTATTCATGCCAAATTTGATGTATTAATGTCAAAATTGATGTATTCATGACCAGCCATCCTGGATTTTCGTCTTGTACATGGTGAGGAATCGAAGAAATTTTTTAAGTATCTTAAAATGTTTTGCAGCCCCGTATGCACTAACTAAGACTAGACCTACGCACTGTTAAATGCCCCACTCTATATATGGCTATACTCACATTAATTCACACAATTGCATGCAAACGAAGAGAGCTCAGAACTGAAAAATTAGTGTGTATAATCTACTACATAGCTTTGGTGTGGGGCATTTAAAGGTATGTAAGTCTACACTTGGGCAGTGAATAGGCAAGCAAGCGGGGAGCAGAAACATTCCTGATAACTTGAGGTTGTCAACATTTTTGTCCCAAGGGTGGAGAGATTTTTTAAAAAGTCAAAACTGCTGGTCTTCTCTTTTAGCATATTCTGGCAAGTCTTATCTTTTTTCTTGTGCTGATAAATCTTCTCTTTTAGCATTTCTAGCAAATCTTATCTTTTAGATTGTTCTGGCAGGTCCTCTCTTTAAGCATGTTCTGGCAAATCTTATCTTTTAGCATGTTCTGGCAGGTTTTATTAGGATTGGACTGGCTTTTGCCAAGATTTAGCCTGTGGGATAGGGTCAGAGGAGAGGAGGGAGGTTGTCCAACAATCTGGCTGGCTTACCAAGATCTAACTGGTTTCTTCTCCTTGTGTCAATTAGTACAGTCAACCAGTACAGTTAACCGTCCACTCCTGCCCCTAACTGTTGACCGGTACAGATGTCTGTGGTCTCCTACTAGTGGTTGATGTGAGCCGTCCAACATCTGCACGCAGTGTTAGGTTGCGTCATTGAGTTGACCTCACTGCGAAGACTCCCCAAACTTCGACCAAGTTTGCACAAAGTATGCAGCTTTCCCACACTTGGTTGTCAAACAACTATCTTTTTTTTTTTAATTGTAAATCCGTTGCACCTGGCCAAGTGAGGCTGGTCAGTCATGGCTTCTCATCACACAATTATTTTTAACCAAAGCTGTGGCTCCAGTTTTCTCCAGCATTGTCGTAATTGCACGAAAAGATGGAAAGGAATTAGTGTTATGCCAGGGTTCCAACAGTTCCAAGCAAAATTCAGGACTTTGTGGCTTGGTCTCCTTTTTTTTTTCCACTTTTGTTTTATAGACCAGTAAGAGACGACTGTGTTAATAGGCAGCCTTGTTCATAGGAACATGCAATTATGAATTGTAATTATATAGAATCAATTCATTTTCACATTGCTAGCAAGCTACAATACGGATCTTGCCATGGCACATCATGTTAATAGATGGAGACCACTGTGTTAGTTTTTAGTGTCAATTAATGCATGATTTTGTGCTTTTATTGACACTGGGCAAAGCAAATTGCTCAATGAAAGGGTTGTGATCATTCATAAGAAATTAGTTCTGAAATTAATCACTCAATAAAGGGGTTGTGATCATTCAAGGAAAATACGTATATATATATGTTGCAATTCTATGAAATCATGCGCTTGTTAAAAAGAAATAGGGGGGTACAGTGTTATGAGCCTTTTTTCAGGGTGTCAGATGATTTTTAGCGTGAATGCTTTTTGTAACCTAATGCTTTCTATATATCCATTTTTTTTACCTCTCATCCCGGGTTGGCTCTGACAGGCAAGGTGAAAATAGCCCATCTCTTAAATGACCTTACAGTGTTGCAGGGGACATAAAACTGGTAACCAAACCATTTAAAGACACATTTCATAGTGAATTATGCCCAAGAATATTGTTAGAAACAAAAAGAGTGCAATTTTGAAAGCTTCCAAACAATAATGGGCATTTTACTGCTAATCTCCTTTCTGATAGTCCCACACCACAAATATCTCAACTTCTATACAAGATAGAATGATGATTTCTCCACAGACAGCATGAGAAATTTTTACGGTTCAATGTGATACCAATAACTCAAAATGCAAAAAAATGTACAGGCGCCTGATTCCATCACGCTGCAACACACATGCATGAAAATTAATCGCTCAATGAAAGGGTTGTGATCATTCGATGAAGATGTGCACTGTATTGAAGCGCTCAATGAATGGTTGTGATTATTTCTCCTTCCCCACACTGCACTGACTTGCTAGGTTGTATCCATGCTCACTTAAAATTGTTTCTAGCATCTGACTGCCATTATGAAAAACTTTCATGATACTGGTGGTTGTAGTAACTTCGGTGGATACAGTACTTTACCAAAAAGACTGACTAACTGTCACATATTTCCGGTATCCAATGAGATTATTTTCTTACAACAAGCAGTCTCTTATCTTGTTACTAATCCAGAGCCAAACTGGCTGGAAATACTGGAGCTACAAAACTTTAAGGGACTCGGGCGCAATTTCAAAGAAAAGGCAATATGTTGTAATTTGAGGCAACAGTGTGTTGTGGTTTTCATTGAGGTAATGATAGGTTTTATTTTGAGGCAATGATAGGTTTTAATTTTAGGCAACGATATACCATATTATTCAATAAATCAGGTAAAAAGGCTCCTGGTAGCCACCACCTCCTCCATGGTGGCTTGCAGTTGATGTTTGTGGCTCGTATGAATCGTCGGACAAATCTTTCTGGTAGAAATTCCTGGTTGTATTGGCAAGTAAATATAGCTCATTGTAAACTGGAGTTTTTACTTTTACAAGCATGATATTGACTCCCATTGTTTACATCATCAGCTCGGAGTTTTAACACAGTGTTTTAACTAAACTAATTCAACCTAGTGCAGCTCCACCAAACATTCCAAGTACATGTATGTGTGAAGAGAAGAGGTTTTGCTAGAGAACTATGTGAAACTACATGAGCAAGCTAACGGAAAAGTGTACTATGATTCATAGAATTTGAACTTTTTTCATGTACGGTAAGGTTACAATTTCGATGGTTAAAATGGAACTTCGAGAGGTTTTATAAAAACAGATATCAATTGTTCTAGTGTACATTATATTGTATTGTTCCATACATGATATCAACTGTTCCAGTATACATTATATTGTTCTGTTTTATGTCTAATTTGAATTGTTCCAGTATACATTATATTAATTATATTGTTCTGGTTTATGTCTGATATCAATTGTTCCAATATACATTATATTGTTCTGTTTTATGTCTGATATCAAACGTTCCAGTGGGTTAGGAGCAGGAATATTTGGCATTATCTAGAGTCAGGTTGAATGATGTAACTGCCCTGTGTAAATGTGGCTGATGCAACAGCCCTGTGTGTGTGTGACTGATGTAATGGCCCTGTGTGTGTGTGTGTGTGTGACTGATGTAATAGCACCATGCCCCCCTAGTATTACGCTTTTGACGTAATCGTTACGCAAAAACGTAATAAAATGGCTCCAGTTACGGAAAAATTACGCATTTTTGTGACGAGAGAACGATTTTGCGGTATTTCTTATAACCTAACAATAACGCGAAATGATGGCTGTATGGTACCAAATCGTCCATTGAATGATCTCCCCTTTGGTAGGTAACGCAATGCGCATGCGCCTTAGCTCTGGTCTAGTATCGGGAACGAAAAACATACGGAGCTTCAACTTCAACATTCACACCTCTGCAACACCGGAAGAGAGGAAGAGAAGAGAGAGACAGAGAGAAAAGAAAAGAAAACGAGACAGACAGAGAAGATCATAGCGGCATCTGGAAACTTAGCGAATGCTGGGAGAAAGAGAGAGAGAAAAGAAGAAGAAGAAACCAGACTCCCCTTCATATACGCTGGCTGTTGCCGGGAAAGGAAAAATGCTGAGCTTCAACTTCAAGACCTTAACGACACTGAAAGAGAGAAAAAAAAAAGTGAGAGAGAGAGAAAGAAAGAAAGAAAGCACACACGAGAGAGAAGCAGAGAGAGAGGGGGGGGGGGCACACATAGAGAGAAATAAAGAAACAGAGAGGGGAGTGATAGTCGCAAATTATAGGCCTTGCTGCAGTTACAGTTGGGGGAGAAAGAAAGAAAAGAAGAAGCTTGATTACACTTTTTGGTCTCAAATTACTCAAAATCAGTAGTGTCGTGACACTTTTTGGATTTTTTAAGTAGGGAGGTATGTGGCCCTGTATGTGTGTGACTGATGCAACCAACACCCCTGTGTGTTTGATGTAGTGGCACTGTGTCTGTGTGACT
This sequence comes from Phyllaplysia taylori, assembly GCA_032273245.1. Classification (NCBI taxonomy): domain Eukaryota; kingdom Metazoa; phylum Mollusca; class Gastropoda; order Aplysiida; family Aplysiidae; genus Phyllaplysia; species Phyllaplysia taylori. Next base: position 2,726 of record JAUKPP010276416.1, on the reverse strand, counting down.
TATATAACAGCCCTGTATGTTTGACTTATGTAAAGGCTCTGTGTGTATGAGTGATTTAACAGCCCTGTGTGTGTGTGTGGCTGATGTACAGTCACTTGCTGTGTGACTGATGTAGCTGCCCTTAGCTGTATCTCAGCTTGCCTGTCTGGAAGGTTATGCCAGTAACAAGTGTAGGGTGAGATTGCCCGTGTTGACCGTGCAGCATTGCCCCAAGCTAGTGCCTCATGATTCCAGGCATGCTCTAGCATCTTGCTGATCCACTTATCCCAAACAAAACTGGCTTATGCATTCCATTATGTATCATATCAGACACACACCCCTCCTCCCATTCCAATTCAGCAAATTGATAAACATTATGTATATATTTATTTCATTTCTTGGAAATTTATAACAATTTTGACTGGTGTCCTGTGGGCCCAGGCTATTGAGAGTTATTTCTTGACAGGTGTACTTATGAAGGGCTTCTATTAGTGTCATTCATCACGATAGATACTTTTGGAGTTTTGCACAGATTTCCATGTGAATATAATAAGTCAATTCAATTTCATTTCAAGGCATGTCTTTTCCCCAACATGGTCCATATGATCTTGTCTTTTCCCATCATGGCCCATGTAATCTGGTCTTTTCCCATCATGGCCCATGTAATTTCTATTCTCATCAGGTCCTAACAGTCTTGTCTTCTCTCTCAACCACACCCCTGATCTTAGGGTAGGTAAGATCCAACACCTAGTCTTCTCGGATAAGGACAAAGAATTTCAGATCCCTTGATGGTTGAAAATCAAAAAGAGCATTAAGCCGCCACCCTGGCAAAATTCAAGATTTCAAAATTGATTCCCACCTAAATATTTTGGATTATTTTCTAGGTCTCAAAATGACCTTTCAGAGTCGATGGATCCGTTAAACTCGAAACACACAACAGTCTGGTCTTTTCCTGTTGTGGTCCTCCACAGATGATGGCCTTTTCCTATCATGATCCATTAGTCCGATAATCACATGGTCTTTTCTTTTTACCACCATGATCCATATAGTCTGGTCTGGTCCCATAATGATCCATATGATATGGTCTTTTCCCATCATTGCCCGTGCTTTTTTATCTGTTCAAATGAGTCACTGATTGAAAAGTAGAGAAAGGTCAAGCAAAGTCAGTTTGGGTGTTCAGAAGTTACTTTCTTTTTATTTGTGGTATCTGAAGCTTTTTTAAAATCTGCATGCTGTAGATTCCTACAAAACTGTATAACCTTGTCTCTTAATTAAGATGTACACATTTATGCTATAGGACGGCTTTTGAGAATACATTGTGTAACTTAAAGGGCTTTGATGTATGATTTGGTTAGACAATCAAATTTCAACACGTAGCTGAAATACTGGTAGCATGATCATTTTTTTCACAACAGGTATTTGAAAGGAAAACAAATCTTAAAAGGTTCTTCCCCAGTGGTACTACTATTTTTTACCTAGACTCATCGTAGATTTGTTAAATATTTTGCTAGATGAAACAGGAAGGGAAAGAAATAAGCGAGGGAGGGGATGAGAACAGCAAAAAGATTACAGATTACAGATTAAAGTTTGAGTATAGAGAGAGAGACTGAACAAACCAGCCCATATATTATTCTATACATTATAGAAAGGTCAACGATTGTCTACAGTATTGATACATTTACGTTATAGTAGTTGTATACGGCATATAATATACAAATGTATTGTGTGTGCTCTGTAGACATCCATGGCCTAAGCTGATGCAACTTTTACGATTATGATGTATACACATACATTTGTACCCCTGCAGGAGTAAATTTACTGATATCTTGCACTCTGTTTTACAGCTGCATGTCATGTATCTTTTTTAGAAACAATTTATCTGAGCTATGCCTACTATTGCAAACCAATAAAATGTGTATATATGTGCTTTGCATACCATTACACAACCCAATAAAATGTACATATTATATGCCTACCATTACAACCCAATAGAATGTATTGTTGATAATAAAATGAATCCTGTTATTTACTGGATTTTAAGTAAGTGTTATTCCTCTATACTAACGTCTTAGACCTCTCAACTATGTCATAGAAAAACCTGCCTGTTTGGTTTGTTTTCTAGTTTAACTTTTAACATCTCTACGGCCCCTTGCAACACTGAATGCAAGGTCATTTAAAGGATGGGCTTCTTCGAAGCTGCCTGTCAGGGCCAACCTGAGCTGAGAGGGACAAATCTCAGCAGATTGTCCGCACGTGTGATCGAACTTGGGTCTTCCGCATGATAAGTGACGAGCCTAACCATTACATTCATACACCGCTGATACAGGTGAACCCACTCTGTGCATACATATGGAATCAATCAATGGGACTACATGTCATGTATGTTGTATGGAAACACCTACCCCATACTCATGGAACTAACCAATGCATGTATTGAGACGCCTACCCTTAAGTTTCGTTATCAATTTTTACGTCCTTTGCAACACTAAAAGGTCATTTAAGAGATGGACTTCATGTATATATAGACACCCACCCTGTACACATGGAATCAATCATACATTTATATATAGACACCCACCCTGTTCACATGGAATCAATCATACATTTACATGTATCTATAGACACCCACCCTGTACACATGGAATCAACCAATACATTTATATGTATATATATATACACCCACCCTGTACACATGGAATCATTCAATACATTTATATGTATATATAGACACCCACCCTGTACACATG
>JAUKPP010276406.1:0-10906 GCA_032273245.1 Phyllaplysia taylori | reverse complement strand
GGGAGGGGGGGGGGGTTAAGGGTGGTTCAGTTTACTGTGAGCTGTTTTGTTGTTGTCGATTAATTTTTATTGTGTACGCAGGATTGCCTAGTCTGTGTGTTCATAAATTTTTTTGTGCGGATAATGTACATGTTGTTCAAATTTGTAATGATATTTAGAGAACATTTCACACTACTTTCTTCATTTTGTGGGTTGCTTATAGGGAAGCTACTGTGGGCTCTAGAGTAATATTGTTCTTCTACTCGTTTTTAAGTATTACTATCGACTTTCTGATACTGAAATAATCTTCCGGATTGTTGGTACAATAAAATTTTATGAGAATTTTTTTTGTTCTGTGACTATGAATATTTTCCTTCGTTTTAGTTTGTTTGTGGCTGTTGCTATATAGTGCTTTTTATATGAAAGAACTCTGAACTCAAATCTTTGCTCTATCTCCATCAGGAACCCCCAAGGGAGCAATGATTACCCACAGAAATATGGCAGTTTGTGTGTCTGCAGCTTTAAAAGTGTTGGTAAGGGACTTGTCTCTTGAAACTTTGTTGTTGGGGAAATATACACTCTGAATATTAGGGACAACAGAATCACAATTATACATCACCTTACAGTCTCATCTAATCTATAAGTGATGAGAACAGTGCTAAGACTGGTCGGTATATTGCCAGTATACTGTGACAAGATGCGGAAACATTTAGATAGTGTTACACCTTAAATTTCTTGTGTTACAGCATGATAACTTGTCTTGTTAACATTGTCGTTGATATAACCTCAGAGAATTAAAGAGATGCTTAAAGAGCCTATGAAACATTTTAAAAAGTCGTTACACAGCTCAAATTGCTTTAAACAAGTTAGTTTTATCATTTGTTCATTTTATTAGATTTTTTTCTATGCGTGGAGCGCATTACTCAAAAAGTTATAATAGTTTTTCACGCCATAAAATTGCACCAACTCACAAGTGCGGAAGCACAATAAAAGACGCCATTCGAGTGTGAATTACGTCACAATTTATAAGAAAAACATTCTTTGTCTCACATCTGGCAAAGTATAGCTGGCGGCACATATATGGCGTACACTTGCATTGTTATTAGCTGTAATACAAGAGAATTTGTAGCTGAGGATGGGGAAAGGACGTCAATGCATGAAACAAACCAAATGCTGGGCCAACTCTGTTACAATAGTCTAACAACCTACATAATGTAGCCTGGTAAGTGATAATAATAAATAGTAGCTGACGATGCTGTTGTGCTACCACTGCCACGACCATCCTGAGGCTTGAACATTCGTGGTTCTAGATGGGATGGTAATATACCGATAGGGTAACGATAAGCCCACTAGATCAAGATAGAATCTAGAGTAGGCCTAAAGTAAAGTAAAGAACAGGCGACGTTAGTTGCAGACAGACAAATCTAAACGCGGAAGTGAAGCGGAAATTATTCCTAATTTCTACCACAGTGAGCTCCCTTGCTACACATAAACTGTGACATCACAATTTATAGAACTCTTTTTTTTTTCTTTTGACCTTTCAGTAAAGTTAAATTTGGAGTAAATCGCGCGCGTTGACGTTTCATACGCTCTTTAACGCTAAACAAACAAGCATGGCAATGTCAGTTGTGCTGTGAACCCTTCAGAAAAACCCAATGAACTAACACTTTCCCCATTGTACAGGACAGTTGTGGTGTCGAGCTGAACAACGAAGATGTTCTCATTTCCTACCTGCCCTTGGCCCATTCCTATGAGAGAGCTTTGGAGGTAAGTGAAGGGAAGAATACAGCTGATATGCACAATCTCCGTCGAAAATGGCTTGTTTGCCACAGAGTGCTAATTTTCTTTCTGTATGATCTATCAATATATCGATAGACACTTGATCCAAATCTTGCCAACTATTGATGTATCAGTGATTTAAGGATAAGTGAGTAACTGTTCTTGCTGATCATACAGTAAAATAAAACTCTGGTCAGAAGCTGAAGTTAGATAGTACTGGTACTGAAACAGTTAAGTTGTAACATCTGTATGTGTGATACTGCCAGACACTATTTGCTGAGTCAAGAATATGTAGAAGGTGTCTGTGGTGGTGTAAAAAAGCAACAGCCTTGGAAAGTGGAGGTCCTGGGTTTTTTTCCTGGGTAATTCACTACCATCCTCTGACCTCCTGTGCCATTGCACATAAAAGTTAGGACCAAATGCCCCCACCTCCAAGATAACCTTACAGTGTTGTAAGGAACATATAACCAAAACAAAGCCAAAGTGACTGAGCTATAACAGATGGAGAGATATTACGGAAGCAGTGTAGGGGCAGAAAAGCATTCAACTTGAAGGGGCAAAATTTCCTTCAAATCAGTTATATCATTCTGTTTCCTCAGAGCTGCGTTGTAACTGTCGGAGGCAAGATTGGATTTTTCCAAGGAGACGTGAAGAAACTGATGGATGATATTAAAGAGCTTCAGCCAACGCTGTTCCCTTCAGTGCCCAGATTGCTCAACAGGTTTTATGACAAGGTGAGTTGATAGCATTGTCGTTGCCTTCCTTATCCTGCTTTAAATGTAGAAACTCAACAAGAAAAATGGTGGAAACATTTTTCTTGATGCAAAAGACACAACTTCTTTCGTAACATTTTCTATTTGATGTTTTGCCTATTTGGGAGTCCATGTATTATAGCATGCAAATTCGAGTATGCTGTGAGGTTTTTTTAGTTTGATACAGTATTTGCTGTCATGAATTGTGTCCATCTCATAAATGCTGTTTAGCCCACAACATAAATACACTAAACGGAACTTTGAAAACTTGCAATGTGAGGAGTAAATAATCAGTTCTATTGTAAATGATATTGCACTCATGGGAGCAATTTTGTTAATACAGACATCACTTTGTTCCCTCTGTTCCAGGTTATGTCTGGGGTGAATGCCAGCAAGATGAAGAAGTTCCTGTTCAATATGGCCTTAAACAGCAAGAACAAAGAACTCAAAAGGTAAGGAATATTTGGCAGTGTTTGAGGTTATTATGAAACTACTCTGCAGTCATGCTCTGTATATATTGACATAAGTTGGCCGGTCAGTATACTTTGTGCAGCAACAAGTATTTCTGCCATCTTATGAGTAGAATGTGTATGTTTTTGCCATAAATAAATATGTGGCTGTGGAAGTGTGTTGGGGAGCTCAGCTGGTGGGTGGTGGGTGCTGTGGTGTTGTCTGGTCCAGGAATGGCAATTTTCCATAAATGTGATCAATTCTGTAAATTTGATTTTGCTCTGTCAGTGGATTTTGATTTTTTTTCAACCTACATCCAGCAATATCACTAACCATGTAAAATCATTGTAGGCAATAGACTCTTACGAAATAAGTTCTGTAAATTTTGTTTTGTGGAGATGGCCTCCCTGGTCTGGTCCTACTACTTCTTTCTCTTTTATCATTATGATGATTTGCTTCCTTGCCTTGAAATAACCTCACAGTGTCGAAAGTGCTGTAAAAGCTAAATGAAAACAAAACATGGTCATTAAAACTCCGCTCTGATGTTACATTTACTCAGGGGAGTGATTCGCAACAACAGCATTTGGGACAAGATTGTGTTCAAGACAGTGCAGGCGGCTCTCGGCGGACGCGTGCGACTTATCACAACTGGCTCTGCACCCATCTCCAGCAGTGTCCTCAGCTTCCTGAGATGTATCGTTGGGTGTCCGGTGAGTGGGGAAACTTGGTCAATTTTTTACAGTTTTTGCTTGATGAGATCTCTCCCTTTATTTTATCAGGGTTGGTGATCGCTTGTTAAAAGCCCTGAGAACTTCTTTAAAATTTACATTATATCTCATGATAAACTGAACCAATGGATGGGTCTTTTACCAAGGTTCAGAAACTTTTGAGGCAAGCTGTGCCTGTCCATAATAAGTGCTTGATTAATTTTTAAAGAAATTGAAACATAGCTGGTCTATAAGATACCCAGTTATTTTCTTCTGTCAAAAAACTTTTTTATAAACCTCCAAATTGTTTGAGTTAAGCATCTTGTTGAAAGTGAGGGACATGCTCCATAACAAAAAGGAAAGAACTGTCAATTGTCAGTGGACCCAGTGAGTTATTAGGTTAAAAGGCAAATGATGTTTATTTTATTGCCAAAGAATACCATTTATACCCAGTAATAGAATTTATGATTTTCACAGGAGGAAACTAAAATGCAAAGGGAGAAATTTCCATACCGCCCAATACACCGGAGTCAATAATACCATCAGGCTCTGTAGTCTTGTTCAAATGTTCTAATGATTATTTCTAAATAGCCTCTTTTTCTTTCTTGAGTTAAAATTAAAACTTTATTCTGTCTTCACACTTCGTATCTCTGTCTTGTGCAGTTCTGCACTTATTTTTATTAATTCTAGTCCTTCACTTGCTTGATGTTCGTTGTGATGTCCTACACAAGTGACATTTTTTTCCACTTCTGTATTTTTTTAAAAGTGTGAAAATGCAAAAAAAATTCGAAATTTTACCATAGAGAAAAAAGTTTGTTGTTTCTTAAATTCTGCAATTTCTTTTACAGCTCCTTGAAGGATACGGACAGACAGAAAACACTGGAATTGCCACAGTGACAGTTGTTGGAGATTCTGAACCAGGTACATGAGAGCTATATATAAACATTATATCAGACTACAATATAACCAGTGTGGATTTTTCTACTGATCTATTAAGTAATTTCAAATTATGCGTTAGGATAGCCAGCAGATTCTTCTAGCCATGATCGCAGAGATTGCTTTTATGAATTTGGAGTTCTTCAATGGGATCAGTTGGCTACTATAAGTTGGTGTAGTCATGATTTCTTTTCTTTGTCTCAACATGTCATGTCTTCATAATTCATCTTTTTGGTTTCTGTGTCTGTGTCCAGCATTTTATGAGTTGTAAAAAAGTCAGGCATATTTAGTCCTAGCTGATTTCTTTTCAATTTTTGTTAAATCTCAGCTTTGGGGTTTGTGGTTGGCGAGTGCTCTTGAGTGGTCTGCTCCTTCTACATCTTTCTGTATGTTACTATTGTCCTCGTGCAATTCCTGGCACTGGAATTACCTTACAGTGACAAGAGCACTGTAAAACTTTAACCAAACAATCAGATTTCTGATTTGACTATGTTTATTGAGCAGAAAATGTCAGCTGGATTTAGTTAATCTCATCTCTGATGGTGTTTTCCTTCAGGACACGTTGGTCCTCCCCTCCCGAGTCTGATGGTGAAACTGGATGACGTCCCAGAGATGGAATACTACTCCAACAACAACAAAGGGGAGGTGAGTCCACAAAACACCAGTGGCAGGGAGACTGAACATTTTATCAGAATTGACCTAGCTAAAAATTATCACATCTGCTTCACCTAAAAATAATATTCAGACTTTGCAGATTTAACTTATTAGAAAATATGAAATAGTATAGAGCATGGAAATTTCTTATTAAAAATTTATTTTGCTCATCTTTCACTTCTATCCAAATAAATTATTAATCCTGGAAATTTTTATATGTGGCCTTCTGAAAATTAGCTTTGTTCTAGTGCCCTTCCTTATGATTTTACAGTGTCAATAGTGCCTTGAGACTTCAACAACATACACAAGGAAATTTGTGTGGATGAGCAGATGCAAGCAGTTTGATGATTTTATGGGGGACATTACATTATTCCTGATTCTTTCTAACCAGGTGTGCTTGAAAGGTGGAAACGTTTTCATTGGTTACCTGAAAGACCAGGCCAAGACTGATGAGGCTCTGGACAAAGATGGCTGGCTACACACAGGGGACATCGGAGAATGGATGCCAGTGAGTATAATGAGTATAGTCATTCTCTTTCTTATCTCTCTCTGAGGTCCCATGCTAGAGAACACATGGGAATCCAGCTGTTTAGGTCTTCAACCTCCAGTGCAACTAATTTTATGTATGTGACTGGGTTTTTTTTTTCACCACCAGAGTTGTGAATTTTCTAAATAAAATCCTGAAATCGGGATTTCTGAACCAACATCACTATTCTAAGTGTTCAGCAGTTTATATGCAGGCCAGAATAACTGACTTTAAGGATTGTTGTTGAGTCATTTAACACCTCTAAATTATGTGCAGGTTGACTTAACAAGGTTGATAAATCTGAACGTGCAGTGGTGATTTGAGTTGAATAGCTTGCAGTTTTATCCCTAGAGTTATAGAATGCTATTGAGAAACTGTAGCAAAGGTTCATTGTGGATTATGTTTACAGTGATGCAGAAGTAACCTCACCGTACCGGTGCTGTGTTGTAATGGTTAGGCTCTTTGCCTGTCATGTGGAAGACCAGAGTTCGATCCCAGGCGTGGATGATGCTCTGTTTTTCTGCTGGGATTTTTTCCCTCTCACAGGTTGGCTCTCACAGGCAGGGTTGAAGCAGCCTGTGTCTGAAATGATCTCACAGTGGTACAAGGCACGTAAAACTGGTAGCCAAACCAAACGTAACCTCACCATATCAAGGGGGCTTACCAAATTTTTACCTTTGGAATAGTAAATTCCACATTAGTGTGCACTCTTTTATGCTTTTGTTTATTTATTGTCGTCTTTCTTATTTCAGAGTGGCACCTTGAAGATTATTGACAGAAAGAAAAACATTTTCAAACTTGCTCAGGTAAGAAAGACGTGTTTTATGCATTAGTTAAATACTTTTTTTTATTATATATATATGCATGTACTATATTTTTTAAGAGCTGATTACATGTACCAAGTGTGCAGCGTTGTTGGACGGTATTGCCTAACCCAGCGGTTCCCAAACTTTTTCATTCCGCGACCCCTTTTTGTAGGCCAAAACGATCGGCGACCCCCCCTAAATCAAAATAATATCGTGAACCTGTCAGTTTTAGGCTGAAATTAATAAAATCATGCACCCTTGGCAACCCCCCGAGATTGCCGTCGCGACCCACAGTTTGGGAACCACTAGCCTAACCTTACCCAGTGACCATGACATTGTATCCTGTCATTGCCCAAAGAGGGGAAAATCATGTTTAAAATTCAACAATTTTCTTTTTGGATGATTTAGCCAATATATTTTAACTCTACATTACATTATGTAGTATGTATTCTTGTTCACGGAAAGCAGAAAATATAACTCTCTCACTCATTCGGTGTTTAGTTCTAGTGTTTCGAGGCAGTTGAGTAGAGATTGCATCCTCTCAGTGGCTTGATATGGTGAAAAGAGCAAGCTTTCAAACATGACTGGTTATCAGCTAGAACCACTAGATCATGAAATGCACTTTAGGCCACACTAAAGCTTCTTCTCTTCAGTCTTTCTCTTCTTGCACTTGATTAAGTCTGGCAAATGATCATTTAGAGTTGAATTTAAGCCAGAATACTCCTGAATTTGTTGAGAAAATGATAAATGAAATGTAGTGTTCCTAGAACTAATAGCAAAAAGCAAGTTCACTATAAATTTGTCTTTTTCGTACCAGCGGAATGTTTTTAAGTGTTGCATTTCTTAAGTCTTTCATTCACCTGGAACATTTTGGTTTTATATTACAGGGTGAATATATTGCGCCAGAAAAGATTGAAAACATCCTTGCCCAGTCCCCACATCTGGCCCAGGTCTACGTCCATGGAGACAGTTTGCAGGTATGAACATTTACTGTTTCATATAGTATGCAATGAATTGAACAGGTCGCTGAAGATGTGAAGGGAAGAGCAGTATTTGTGTGGAAATTTACCATACAGGAAATTTTATCTGACAAGTGTTTCTGAAAATACATACAGTATAGCACGCACATAGCCAAATCCGCGGGACGCTGAAATTTTTTCGTTATGTGCGAATACTCATTAATTACTATATTTTATTAGTATTAGTGCAGTCAATAATGTTGCATTCCAAGTTCTACACGAGCTTTTCAAAGTGCAAGAAACAGCTGTTTTTTGGTAAATTGAGTGGGTTTTTTTGTTTAAATATTTTTCTTCTTTTTTTTATGGCTACTAGATCTTGTAGTGTGTAGTTTGTCTAGTGTGCTAACATGTATTGCTATACTGTAGTAGTACCGGGCCTTCGGAGAACCATAGACTCTCCATTGCCAATTAGGGCCTATATGTACTATGTGTTTGATAAAGCACCAGCCGTTTTAGATGTTTAAGCCATATCGCGGAAAGCCATTTACGCACGCGACTGACGTGTATAGATATACCGCTGAAACTTCTGTGGCATGAGCATCAGCCCTATCAGTATAAGTAGTACCAGGCATATAAGAAACACATTATTGGTCCGCATGGCCCCCCTGCACTAGTAGCAAGGTCACTCACCTTCATTGACACTGCTTACCCACTCTCAATCTCTCTCTTTTTCATTACGATAGCTTTGATTGACGAAATTTGTGGACTGTTTTTACTTAGGATGGCCTCGCAATGCTGATTTTTTTCGATATGTACTAAGTAGTTTACGCTATGTGTGTGCTACGAATGCAAAGAATAAATAGCAAAAATTTCGGAACCTGAAAATCGTTCGCGATGTGTGAATTTCGCTTTGTGCGTTTTCGCTAGGTGCGTGCTAGACTGTATACCTTTCTTAGCATTTGTTTTTTATGATAGCCTATCATTTGTTGTTGGTTTTTTTATTCTTGGGCCTTGGCCATTTAACTTATGAATGACCATTATGGGGAGGGGGTTCAGAAAGCAAAAACAGAAAATTGGCTTTTAAGTTGTTCTCTTTAGAAAAAGAGTGGGTTGACGGATAGGAATCAAAATTTAGATACTTGTAGTGCAGGTATGGTTTTCAAAATACTTTTGGGTTGAATGTTAGAAGCAAACTTTTCATGAAAGCTAAAAATCAATATCAAAGCCAAAAGTTCACTATCTTGTCTTGAATCTCAATAGTTCATTAAAATACTTGATACTTCAGCTGGAAAAACCCACGGTTATTTTATATAAAGGGCATGGGAACAGCAGGTCTGCCCCGCTATTTTTAAGGTTGACGATTGATCTATTCTTTTTAAAAAAGGGACTTCACTTACAGCAAAAAATCACCATGTTCTCTCTGTGTATTTCACAGTCTTGTTTGGTGAGTGTGGGAATCCCTGACCCTGAGACATTGCCAGCCTTGGCCAGCAAACTGGGAGTGAGTGGCAGCATTGAGGAATTGGTCAAGAATGAGGTAAGATCTTGCGCAAAAGCGGGGCAATGGGAAGATAATGATACAGTGAAACTCGGATATACAGGGTGGGTTTTTTTTTATTGATCGATTCTAAACTGAAATAATTCAAAGACGGCAAACGGTAAAAACATCCTGTTTTCTACCGATTAATCCTCATCCATATAAGTTTTTTCTGGTACCAAAATCAACCAAATCCAAGAACCCACTAAGCGACAGCCCCAGTTTGCGTGAACAGACCCTGATTTTAGCGCGCAGAAATTACACTGATCTTGCATTCACAACTAGAGCACATTGTGCGTTCGCAAAGCAGATCGCGTGCCTGCAGCCCTGAGTAAATTTCAACTCTGCACATCGAGAAAAGCATCATCCAAAGCTCAGCCAGAACTTGGTATCAAATTTTTGTAGAAACTGGTTATGTTAATTGCTATGACAACAAAGATAGTAGGAACTGGATTTGCGAAGTGCATGGTGCCCGATCAATGAAAAAGACGACTTCATTAATTTGATACCACCAAAGACATCCATCGCTTTCTAACCTCAACAAACAATAAAACACAAAATTCTTTTGGTGAAACACGAAGCCAGTGCTCGGTGGTCATTATTAGTTTTTGAAAAGCAGTTTTAGCAATCTTTTTGTTGCCTTACGATGGTTCCTCGCATTCCTTCTTGTTGGTGTATCAGTGCGCACTTTTGACGCCATGACCTAAAACGGCCTTGTTCCGTTAACTCCTTTTAAAAATGCTGTATCTATCAACATAATCTTATCAAGTATCCCAAACAAAACTTAAACGGACAGAGAATGGTGTGCAGAAAACCGTTTACTTTTATCTCTTATCATTTTAGAGTTATTTCAGTTTAGAATGGATCAATATAAAAAAAACACCCTGTATAACAAGCAGAATTGAGATCTCAGTTGTAATAAGGGACAATAAAACCCTTGTCCTTCTTTGTCTCTGTTAAATTACCTCTGATGATATAGCCAGACCTTGGATATAACAAGGGCACCTCACTGGGCTTGAAGATGTCATCACAATTTACATCCAAATTTCACTGTAGAGACTTCAGTTTGCCTATAAATGTTTAGTTATGAGCCCTTTCTGAAAAGTCCATACAGTGGAACCCGCATTTTTCAACTTCTGTTAACTCGACATTCGGCTTAGTCGACACGATTTGGAATTCCCAGCTTTTTCTTTATTTACTTCATCGATATCCCTTAAGTCGAATTTCTCTTTACCGGTACTCGCCGTGATTTCAATAGTCCCAGCAATGTTGACTTATGCAGGTTCCAAGTATGTGAATTAGCTTGTCAGTTTCTTTGCTGTAATTGCTGAGAAAATCAATGATCTGCTGTTCGTCCATGTTTGACTACAAATTTTTCGCATCCCTTTTTGTGACTGTTTTTAGCTTAAGTACAGTTTTTTATTTTATTTATTGTTATGAATTATAATAATTGTATATGGATTATAAAGCTACATATATGCCTGCATTGAAGAAAAAAGGCTGTGCACTATATATGTGCAATTAATAATTTGTTTGATATCATTTTTAACTTTTGTCACATGTATGAATGAGGTCATGCGTTTGAAGAGCATACATTTTTTGTAAATGTCAGGTTTTAACTATATATTTGTTTATAACTAATTTTTGCAGGAAATTAAGAAAGCCATCTTTAAAGATCTGATTGATTTGTCCAAGAAGAATGGCTTGTCCTCCCTGGAGCAGGTATGAACACACTGAGACTCTCACCTCGTCGTCTTCTTCTAAAATGTTCCATTTATATATCAATTGTATTTTGTGTGTGTGTATGAGGGCTGGTGGGTG